>JAODAL010003405.1:55000-174605 GCA_025379985.1 Phyllomedusa bahiana | reverse complement strand
TTTTGTTGCTCTCCCATAGACTTTAATGGTCATCGCGCATAATCGATGCCACTATCGAAAAACCTTATCGATAGCGGCCGACTATCGACTATCGATCGATCTCGATAGCCAACGCAATCGCTCAACACTACTTGTCGATGATGGTCGACTATCGACCATCGACCGATGTCGATGGCCAACGTAATCGCTCAACACTACTCACCGAGTGACCCCTGCTGCGACGTCCCCTTGCTGTGCTGCGACCTGGGTCTGCTCCAGGAATATTTGTGCCACTGCCACTCGCAGGTGAAGAGCCTGCCACCTCTCTGTCTGACAAACTGTTTGTTCTAAAATGTACAGACACTGTTTGATTAAGATATCTATAGATCATAAATACACACACCTGTATTTGACTTCAAATAAACCCAGTAATAAGCTTGGGTAACCCTTGGATATAAATTGCTCTCCACAAATGGCCAGGAAAAATTGACTTGTATGTGCCGTTTTAAAAACTCTGTGTATTTTATGAATGTAAAAGCACAAACAGGCTTAATTAACCTTCGGATATGAATTATGCTACAGAATTTCTTCTGTGGTTGCGAAAAAGAAAGTTTCTTTTACTGAGTACAACTGCAGAAAAATACTTAGTTAACCCTTGGATGTAAATTGTGCCAAACAATTGACTAACCACAAACTACTAGTTTTGTAGCGTGTTACAATGGCGTATTTTTCACGCTACACAACAAGAGAAAAAATTGTAATTAACCTTTGCTTGTGAATTATGCTACAGGAAAATGTTATTTTTTGGCGTTGAAAAAGATGGTTTCTTGGGGTCACCACAGCAGAAAAACAACGCTTTATTAACCCTGGGATGTAAATTGCACAAAAGAATTGAGCAGCCACAAACTACTAGCTTTGTAGAGTTTTACAATGGCGTATTTTTTACGCTACACAACAAGAGAAAAAATTGTAATTAACCTTCGCTTGTGAATTATGCTACAGGAAAATTTTATTTTTTGGCGGTGAAAAAGACGGTTTATTTTTGTCACCACAGCAGAAAAACAACGCTTAATTAACCCCTGGATGTAAATTGCGCAAAAGAATTGAGCAGCCACAAACTACTAGCTTTGTAGCGTGTTACAATGGCATATTTTTTACGCTACACAACAAGAGAAAAATTTTTTAATTAACATTTCGCTTGTGAATTATGCTACTGGAAATTTGTATTTTTTGGTGGTGAAAAAGGCGGTTTCTTGGAGTCACCACAGCAGAAAAACAACGCTTAATTAACCCCTGGATGTAAATTGTGCAAAAGAATTGAGCAGAAAAAATAAAGTGGTATTTGTATTGTAAAAACGCTGTTTCTTTAAATGAATACAACAGGAACTGGCTTAGATCCCCTTGGATATTCAATATGCTGTGAGCAGATAGCATTAAAATGTATATGCAGCTGCAGTGGACGCACACTGGACTTCAGATCCAATACCCCAAAAAATCAGAAATAGAACATTAAGAGAAGCAGTCTCTGAGACAAGCTAAGACACCCCACAAAAATCGCGGTATAAAAATCAGTTCTTCAGTAAGAGCTATCACAATCAGCCGCAGCAGCACCTTCCCTGATCAGTACAGTGAGAGGACTGTGAGCTCCCAGCGTCGCGCCCGGACTTATATAGTGCGGTGACATCACAGAATCCTGCCGGTCTCTGATTGGCTTCATCTCTGCACATGTCATGCAGGCTATGCCCTTCTTCATTCCAGAGTTCTTTGCCCCATGTAACGCCATGTGCTCGCAGCCATTTTATCAATGAAAAGCACACTTCGTTCACTCGAAGTCCCCCAAACTTCGACTTCGTTCAGAACCGAAGTTTTCCTGAAATTCTAAACCAATTCCACTTCGTTAGAATCAATTCGCCCATCTCTATTTATGTTTACAGAAGGTTTCAGCTCTTTTTCAGAGAAAATTTTACACTTAATAAAAATTATTTTTTTAATCATACTGCATGCCGCACGGCGCTGAGAGCCGAGAATTCATTGCCGCAATCTCTCCATAGACTACAATGGGAGAAAGTAGCTCGCGCTCTGATCTGATCGAAAATCACATTGTCTGATTTGGAAAGAATTTATTTGCAAATTATGGTGGAAAATTAGTATTTGGTCAATAACAAAAGTTAATCTCAATACTTTGTTATATATCCTATGTTGGCAAAGTCTTCACAAGGTTGGCACACACGGTTGCTGGTATGGCCCATTCCTCCATGCAGATCTCCTCTAGAGCAGTGAAGTTTTGGGTCTGTCGCAGGGCAACACGGATTTTCAACTCCCTCAAAAGGTATTCTATGGGCCACTCCAGGACCTTGAAATGCTTCTTATGAAGCCACTCTTTTGTTGCCCTGGCAGTGTGCTTGGGATCATTGTCATGCTGAAAGTTTCAATGCCCTTGCTGACGGAAAGAGGTTTGCACTCAAAATCTCATGATACATGGCACCATTCATTCTTTCATATGCACGTCACCCTGGTTCCTTTACAGAGAAACAGCCCCAAAGCATGATGTTGCCACCCTCATGCTTCACAGTAGGTGTGGATGCAACTCAGCATTCTCTTCCCTCCAAACATGACGAGTTGTATTTCTACCAAACAGTTCTACTTTGGTTTCATCTGACCATGCAATATTCTCTTAGTATTCTCCTGGATCATATCATATGCTCATCTACACAGATGGGGGACCCCCGTCTGGCCTGCGCATGATCTGAGTCAATGGCGGCGTTTTAGTGTTAACTGATGTACCTCCAAAAAAAATTATAAAATCAGTATACACACATATAAAACATAACATTTATAATAACATTAAAAGGAAGCAGAGCAAAATGAAATAAAGAACAAAACACAAATAAAATCGTAGGGAACAGAAAAAATCATACAAAGAGGGGCCCCAATATTTAGCCCTACTTGACCTGTCAGAACCCATATGCCTAATTACAGGGGTATCGTCACTAATAAGGCGAGTTCCGAGTGACGAGTGAGACAAGGTCCATACAACAAGCTAACCCTAATAAATCATAAATTATTAACGTACCAACATTTTAATGTACCATTGCATCTCGATGCAGTGGGACTGGTATAGGAAAAAAAAATTCTCCAAAAACATAAACCAGGGTTAAAAAATATACCTACTTAACCACACATTAAAAAAGGGATATGATGTCCCCCATAAAGATACTGATCAAAAACCATTAGTTGTAAGCCTGTATTAATGTCAAGTTGAATCCTGGGGTTTTTTATTCACCACACACACAATCATAAGGCATGTTAAAAAAAGTACATTATAACATATTTTTAGGTAAGTAATCAAGAGAATAATGTGAGCAAAATTAAGGGAAGATAAAGGCAATTATTTATAGGTAATTCAATAAGCATCTAATAGAAAATATGGTTTAAGTATAATCTATCTCTACATGCCCAGAAGATGACGCCGGGAGGGGTGTGTATTTATATTGTGTTGTGTAGTGAAATTTTATAGAGAAGATAGTATGTATATTGTACTTGGGAAGGAGTAGGGGAAGGAAAATGATGGAAGTGAGAATATGGGAAAATAGATAAAAGACACAAAGAATAAGGAATATAGGAGTTTTGGAGGGGAGGTTTTTGTAGACACAAGAAGGGTTGAAGGGTGTATTTGAATTTACACGTGTATGTTTGTGGGATGGGTATCTCACTCATATCTCTATATAAGTGTGGGGTTGGTATAATGGAGTGATTAATTTTTTTGTTAAATAGGTAGTTGTATTTTTTTTTGTGATGTATTTTTTAGTATCGTATTGTGATAGTTTTTATTGTGTTAGTGTTTTTGTTAAGATTTAGTATTAGTGTATGAATGAGTTTATTTAGTTGTGAAAATATGTAATTTTAGAGTTGTGTTTCTGGTTGTTGTGTACGGTGTGTTGGGTTTTTGTTTTTTAGTTGTGTTGTGTATGGATTTATGTTGTTGTTTAAGAATGGTAATTTTAAAGTTTGGGGGTGTGTTGGGTATGTCTTGGTGAAATGGGTTTACACACAGGAAAATGAGATATGGTATGGGATTTGAATTGGTAAAGAAAATGGTGGGTAGGTGTGTTTTTTATGGGATGGTGGTGGAGATATGTTAAGGTGGGAGATTTGCGTTTGGTAAAATGGGGGGTGTTAAGGGATGGGTGGCAAATGTGTGTGGGAGTTTATAAGTGGTATGGTTGGATTGATTTGGATTTACTGTGATAAATATGGTTTGGATTAAATAATTGGGGAAGTGAAGTTTGGATGTTGATGTATGAATGATAGGTGGGGGTGCAAGTGTGTCATGGGTGTAGGTGTTTTTGTGAATTAAGGGGAATTGTATTAATGGTTTTGTGGTGGTGTATTGGTGAATATATTTTTTGTTGGGAATGGTACATGTGAGATGAATGTTTTGATGTGATTGTTTGGTGGGTAAATAGAGTATTTTGATAATAATTTTTGTTGAGAGTTTTAGTTTAATTTCGCTTCATCCTCGGGTCGATAGTCCCGATATCCGGCAATTATCATAGATATCCAATAGTCGATACACAAGATTATCGCCGATGACCATTATAGTCTATATAGGATAGCAACAAAACCTTCTCTTCTCTCGACCCAAACAGGGCTGGAGAAGCTGGAATTCACATCCACAACAGTCCCAAATGGATACGTGCTAACATCGTAGGCAACACCACTTAGGTATAAAAGCCACAAAAAACTCACAGACATTCATATCCCTTTCTTGCGACCACAGCAAACCCTTAAAACACCTAGCATGACCCCACTGATTAAAAAGTGCCAGCAAGGCAAATAGATTTGAACCACTCATTTTTTACTTGAACTGGCGACATTGAATATACCCTGTCCTGGAACAGCACAGCATGACCCCAAACCTGCATGACTCCAGATTAAAAAGTGCCAGAAAAAGGAGTCTTTCAACCACCATTTTAGTTGAAACTGGACATTAACTTATATCTGAGCCCTGTACCGCAGTATGACCATTCAACCTGTCTGACCCACAATAAAAAAGTGCTAGGAAAAAGGAGTCTTTCAACCACCAATTTAGTTGAATCGGACATTGACTCTCACCTGTCTGGACCGCATTAATGACCGATGGTCAAAACCTGTCTCTGACCCCCAAATTAAAAAGTGCCGGAAAAGGAGTCTCTTGAACCACCATTATTAGTTGAACTGGAAATTGACTATACCTGTCCTTGCCGCAGTATGCGCCATTAAATCTGTCTGACCCCAACAAGTAAAAAGTGCCGCGGAAAAAGATCTTAAAACCACCATTTTAGTTTGAACTGGACATTGACCGTCCTGGGCCACAGCCACACCCAAACCTGCTTGACCCCCAACATTTGAAAAGTGCCGGGAAAAAGGAGTCCTTTTCATACCACCATTTTAGTTTCACTGGACATAGACTATACCTGTCCTGGGCACAGCATGACCCTAAACCTTTTGTCCCCCAAATTAAAAAGTGCCGGAAAAGGAGTCTTTGAACCACAATTTTAGTTGAACTGGCCATTATACTATATCTGTCCTGTACCGCTGAGACCATTAAACCTGCTCGGCCCACAGATTAAAAAGTGCTGGGAAAAGGAGTCTTTCAACCAACCATTTAGTTGAACTGAGGACCATTAATATACCTGGCCTGGATCGCAGCTATGACCATTAACCTGTCTGACCAAATTAAAAAGTCTGCTGGAAAAGGATCTTCTGAACCTCCATTTTAGTTGAAATGGCCTATACATTCCTGGGCAAAAGAATGAGCCCCAAAACGTGCATGACCCCAACATTTATAAAGTGCCGGAAAAAGGAGTCTTTCAACACAACATTTTAGTTTCACTGCGGACATGACTATACCTTCCTGGGCCACAGCAGTGAGCCCCAAACCTAGCATGAGACCCCACAATTTAAAAAGTGCCAGAAACAAGGAGTCTTTCAACCACCATTTAGTTCACTGGACATAGACCTATCACACACAGTCCTGGGCCACAGCATGACCCTAAACCTGTTTTGACCCACAGAATCCACAAAGTGCCTACTATGCTATTTTGTACACTGAATCTCATTTAGTATATTTTTTGGTAACTGACATTTGTCTTTACAGAATTTTATTTAGGGAAGTTTTATTTATAGTTTTACATTATTACCATTTGCACTTTTCTTTCAAAATGTGATCAACCAACATACAACCCCTGCCCTGCAGTTTTAATGTACTTTTTTACACGTGTAGATGTGTTAATTCAGTCCGCACCACCCATAAGTAATACACTGTCATAATCCCCGCCCAAACACTTCTTCAACAAAGCAAGGAAAAAAACACCTATACTCAAAATGTATAAAACAGGATATTAAAAGGGATTTTTGGCACCTATCAGTACCACCTGTGGTGACTACAAGACAAAGTTGTCTGGAATTCAAATTTTTAACTGCAAGGGGCTCTATCAACAAAGCTGCCTGCGCCAAAGTGACAAAAAACACGTATCTGAAATGTATACTGATTATAATGAGGTATTTTTTTTGGCACCATATCAACCTGTGGTGACCAAATGCTGGGATTCAAATTTAACGCAAATAGTAGATCTATCAACAAAGCTTTACTGACCCAAAAGTGAAAAAAAATTTTTGTCTGAAATGTATACGGATATTAAAAGTATTTTTGCTCACCTATCAGTACACCTGTGGTGACAACAAAGTTGCTAGGATTCAAATTTACAAACTGCAAATGTAAGGATCTACTCAACAAAGCTTAACTGACCAAAAGTGGAAAAAAAAACACGTATCTGAAATGTATACTGATAATAAACGGTATTCTTTTGTAAACACCTCTATCAATTCACACTTGTGACTACTAAATTGCTTTTATTCAAATTTAACTACAAAGTACTCTATGAACAAAGAGGCATCAACTGACCAAAAGTGGAAAAAAAACCACCTGAGTTGAACTGTATCACAGGGATAATATAAGGACGATAGTTTTTGGCACCTACCATTCACCATGTGGTGACACACACATAAATTGCAGTACTCAAATTTAACTACAAAGTATGCTCTATGATAACAAAGCATGACTGACCAAAAGTGCACCTGTCTGAAATTTATACGGGGTAAAAAAAAACACATATTTTTTTAAAAAAATAGAAAAAAATGATAATAAAAGTATTTGAGAGAGTGTGCGACCTATCATTTCACCCAGTGTGACCTACAAAAATTGCTTATTCAAATTTAACTGCAAAGTAGATCTATCAACAAAGCTTGACTGACCAAAAGTGAAAAAAACACCTGTCTGAAATGTATACAGACTTAAAAGGTATTTTCCGCCACCTATCAGTACACCTGTGGTGACTAACAAGTTAGCGGATTCAAATTTAAACTGCATGGTGGCTCTATCAACACAGCTGGCCTGCGCAAGTGAAAAAAAGAACCTGTACTGAAATGTATACGATAATAAAAGATGTATTTTTTGGCACCTCACACCTGTGGTGACTACAAAGTTTGCTGGATTAAATCTTAACTGCAAACACACAATCTATCAACAAAGCTTGACTGACACAAAGTGAAAAAAACACGTATCTGAAATGTAATTTCGGCAACACAAGGTATTTAGATTGGCCACATTTCAATTCACAACTGTGCTACTACAAAAATTGCTGTATTCACATTTCAGTGCAAGGTGCCCGCCGTCCAATGAACAAAGCGGTTTGTGCGCCAAAGTTAATAAACAACGTATCTGAAATGTTTTCGGCATAATAAAAGAGTATTTTTGGCCACCTTTCTATTTCACCTGTGGTGACAACAAAATTCCTGAGTAATTCACATTATAACATGCAAAGACGCTCTAACAAACAAAGAGCTGTACTGCGCCAAAGTGAAACAAACACTATCTGAAATGATAAAGCGGCATAATTGAAATATCATTTTTTGTGCACCATCAACCTGTTGCTGACTACAAAATTGCTGGATTTCTAATTTCTCACTGCAAGGTGGCTATATCATGGCACACAAGCTGGCAAAATTGAATAAGCACACCTATCTGAAATATATACTGATAATACACAAGTGGAGTTTTTGCACCTAACAAAACAAGACCTGCAGTTACTAGACAAAAATGTTATACCCTAATATAAGATTCAGGACTGCCCAATATCCCTGTAAATATTTCAATAGAAAACTGTTAATAATAAACTATTGCAGTGCAATCAGTCTACATACTAAGTCTTGGAGTAACTTATCCAGGTATTCTTTTAAAGAGGCTTCGTCTGATGTTCAGCCTCCGCGGGACAACCCGCCCCTACCGCGAACCACCCGTAGTACTCTACAGCGGTAAAGTCATCCTTCAAAAATTCTCTACCTAACTCACATACACACAAACTTCAAATCTCTGATCTAACTAAGATTGTAAGCCAGAGCTAACGGTATAGCTTTATTGTGAAGAAATTGAGGATAATTTCATTGAGCTGTTTGCTGAGCTCATTTGGACAGAGCAGAGCGCCACGTCCTACGCTGCTTTTGAGACGGGCTGACTAGACACTGATCTGAACAGGGAAGGGCTGTTCTATGTAAAACGAGGTCATTGTGATTTTTTCCGCCTTAGGAAATCGCAACCATACACATCCGCGTCATGATGCCTGCACGCACTCTCACGCCCGCTCTCAGTTCTGTAAGCTGATTTGCTAGGCCGGCCAAAAATGACAGGAAAGCGAGTCGAAAATCGGCGCCATATTAAATAGATTCATTGGTCACAGATATTTAACCTGACATCGCTGATCCAAAAATCCGAATCAACGTAAATAAGCCGTAGCCGATTTACACTTTGTCATAATAAACACAGACTCAAAATCACTATCCATACCATAAATTCTGCAATAAATTCCTTTCCAATCAAACATTCAATTTTCTGGATTTGTTTTATCTTTTGGCTCTCATAACATAAAAGGGGGGGGGTATAATTCTTTGAGGTCTACCTATGATGTCTTTGACGGCTGGGTAGTGGACTCCGCCGCGACCACCGCGAACGACACGAAGCTTAACCACACACCAGGAATGGAAGTCTAAGAGTAACCCCCTGTTTTCACCAGAGCACTGCCAGCAAAAGCGACATCGACTTGCTGCGTGCGTGAGGCTAACTCCAGGTTTTCGTCCCCTTGACTGACTTGCTTGCCTAACCAAAAGAGGCCCGAGTGCAGCTGAGGAACAGACACGTAGTCACAAGAATCGTAGCTCGTGGGCGCGTGGCTGAAGGTCAGGGCAGGCGCAACACTTCGTGATATCTCGTGGACGAGCAGGTAGGTCAGGCTGGCGGCAGAGGTTCGAGTCGGGAAACGTACAAGGTCTGGTAACAGAACGGTAAGTGGGCAAGAATATACACTTTAGGAATGCTTTCTCTAAGGGCTCGGGCAACATAGATCCAGCAGGGAAGTTGACTTGAGTGAGCAAAACTTATATATGGTAGAGCAGCGCCCCGACAATTACCCAATTACGTAGTCGCACTGTCCCTTAAATTTACCATGGACGAGCGCGGTGCTAGGGGGCGCACATTGCGCACATTACACATCAGCCGGCAGGGGACGACACACTCCGGCCTGGGACGAGGCTAGGTGAGTGGATGGGACGCACACCCAATCGGCCCGGCAGGCGGCCCGCAGGCAGTCCCCACCTTCCCCCGCTCGGGCACCCGTTATGGGGAATGCGGGTGTTGACCGCGGGTTCCGTGGCCCTCACCGCAGGTCTAGCTGCAACCCTTTACATTACCCCCCCCCACCCTCTTAGGCTTCCCCACCTTTTTAAAGGTCTGCAGAAAATCTGAGGATGAGATCCCAATTCAGGATGTTAGATTCGAGGCTCCCAGATCTCTCCTCAGCTCGAGTCCGAAGCCGCCTCCAATTCCATGAGGAAGAAACGTCTCCCCTCTGACCGTTTCATAGCCAAAATTCCTTTTCCATGAAGATTTCAGCGATTCGCTACTGGGGAAGGCGTCACTCTTCTTCCGAGAGAATCGGTTCAGAACAAGGATAAGTGAGGGATTACATGAAATCGCGTGTTGATCCGAAGAGAGGAGCAAACAAAGTGCTTGTAATGATCACCGGGTTCAACTGTCCGCAAGAACCTTGAATGGGTCCGAGGAAGCGAGGCCCGATTTAAGACTACGGTGCACATAAACTTGAGAGAAGCCAAACTTGGTCCCCTGGGAAAAACGTCCGGGGCAGTCTTCTCTCTCTTTTGTCTGCGCTGAGACGTCATCGGGCAGAGGCCCGGAGCATCAAAAATGTAGAGAACGTCGCGTGCTCCTGCCATATGGCCTTGAAATCCCGAACCTCTGGTCATTCGACACGGGGCTCACGAGCGCTGCGGTAGCAGGCCAGGGGGATGGGTGTGCGGTGTCGCAGACTACTTTACAAAAAGAATACGGGGAGGCGTGCGCGTCGCGGCATCTAGTCGCCGATGGTACACAAAACGCAAATTCGGGCCCACGGGAGGCAGCACAGTCCAGTCGTCCTGAATGTCCGAGTACACAAATTGACGGCAGTTATTCTCCCAGTCTCTCTCTCTGGTTCACATCTCTCCACCTGCCCATTGGGAGGACTGAGGGTGGTATGCTGAATGAAAAGTCGCAACTTGACTTGCAGACAGGTAGCACAGCACATCAATCCACGCACGGGACAAAAATCGGCGAAACAAATTAGAGATCACCGCGGTCGGCAGAAAATTGTGAGGGGCAGACCATTGACGCCAGAACATATGCCAGTAAGAAAGATTAGCCAATTGTGGGGCAGACGGCAGGCCAGGGAGAGGCACACTTGGGCAATCTTTGTAGAACTGTTCCACACACACAACCCAGATGACCCGAATTCCAGCAAGGAGACTGGTAGTCCACGTGACTGAAGCTATAGCGCTATGTGCGAATACCAAGGGATCTCTGGCACAAGGCAAAGGATGCAAGAGCCTACGGGCCTGCGTGGAGTGGGACTCTTGTTCCGAGCACAAGTGACACCAGTCGAGGACGAGAAGTCCCTTGACAACCTGTGCTAGAGTCGGGCCACCAGTAGTGCCATCCTCACACGCGAGTCAAAAGCGTAAGGAATTCCGAGCTCCGTAGATGACCAGCCACAAAACACTCTATGCCCCTCACTCCAGAACCTTCCTCCTGAGTAGCCCACGTAAGGTCTCTATCCGTAGGAAATGTTTTGGACACATGCGGGAGCCCCTACTTTTGAACAACCCGTTCTTGGGGGGGAGAAATGATGTGTTGATGACACGGGTTCTTCACCCACGTCCGAGGCACAGAAAGCTGGGCATTCAGCCTTGACGTTTTTCTTCGCAGGGCCTGGAAAATGCGTATACGAAAGTCAAACCGTTGAGAAAAAAAGAAGACAACACGTGCTTGGCGAGAGACTTCAGACGCTGGAGGCCGTTTCCAACCAGATACACAACAAAAATTTTGTGGTCCGTAAAGATTCGATTACGGATGACGAGGTAGTCCCGGCCATCTCAGCAGATGTCGCCGCATGCCACGTAAGACCTCTAACCTAACTTGATGTCCAAGATTTTTCCCGGTCCCCAATGGCATAGTTCCGCTCAGCCGCGAAAAGGTTCTTTGAGAAGAACCCCGAAGTGCATCTTAGGCCTTTGGATAGAGCTTCTCTGTGTGAGGACCGCCCTCACGCACGGAATAGGCATCCACCTCCAAAGAGAACGGGCCTCTCGGAATCAGTCCGGACCCAGACCGAGCACGAAGGCCGGTCTTTAGATCTACAAACGCCTTCTCCAACCCCGGAGACCAACATCTCGTGGGTTCGCAGTTCCTTCTAAGTAGACGGGCCATCCACGAGGAGGCGCCACTAAGGGGTGGGGCAAAGAGGGGAATAAATTGTCGGTAATGACACTTTCGCGAAGAGCCCAGGGTAGCGCTGTATTTGCCCGCCAGGACAGGGGACCATTGTATTACCTCGCCAGAGAGTTTTGCCGGGTCCATGCTTTAAGGTGCCTTCAGTCTGAGACTATTAAGCCGAGGAAAGGTAGGCTTGGTCCGATGGAATAAACATTTCTCCAGCTTGGTGCGTATAGTCGGCAAAAGATACTTGTTGCGGCAGACATTGCACCCTAGGCGTACTTGAGCCCGATGAAGTCGAAGATCAGGGAAAAAATCAAGTACTGTCATCTAGGTACACTATGACGCAGTGTACAAGAGATCCCCGGAGACATCGTTGACGAGTTCTTCGGAACACCGCTGGAGCCGTTACGAAGAGCCCAAAGGGCATCACGAGATACTCGAAATGTCCATCTTGGGTATATAAACGCCGGTCACTCTCCACCCTCCCGAAATTCTGATGATGTTATAGGCTCCATCACGCAGATCCAACTTGGAAAACACTTTATCCCCCTTGGAGACGCGTCAAAAAGCGTTCTGAGATCAGCTGGAGAGGGTACCGTTTTTTTAAACGTGTGATCTCTACTATTTAGACCCTGGTAGTCTATACACCGGATGGAGGAGACACACCATCCTTTCTTCGCACAAACGAAAGCGCGCGCCCGGCTACCGGCCGGGAGGAGGACTTCTAAACGAATGAACCTTTCCTCAGATTTCTCCTGAAGTAGGCCGACATGGCCTGAGTCCCTCCGACACAGTCAATTAGGACAACGTAAGTGCCTATGTGGAGTTGCAGCGAATCGGCCCTTTCTCGAGAGACATATATCCCCAAAGTCCAGGTACTCAGGCCGGCACTGGCACGGCTTGAACAAGTCGGAAGCAGGCGGAGAAGTGGGTCGGTAGTGTTGATCGATTACGTTGGCATCGCAATCGGGCGACAGTCGACTAGTCGTAATTTCCACCATCGATAAGGTTTTTCGATAGTCGATAGTGCAGATCATCTCGCGATGACACATTAAATCTACACAGAGAGCAACAAGCACCTTTCATCTTCACAACCCAACAAGGCTGAGACAGCTGGCGAATTAACAGCCACACACAACGTCCAAATGGATACCTGCACATCTTAGGAACACACAATCACTTAGCGCTATATCGCCAAAAAACAGTCTTAACACCATTCACCTATCCCTGTCTTGTACACAAGCAAGGTACAATTTAAAATGCATCACCCACACACACACACATAAAAGTGAAAACGGAATGTATTATTGAACAATCAGTTTACGTGACGAACATTGAATATCACCATGATACTGGTACGCAGCATGAACACTAAAAACCTGCATGACCCACAGATTTATCACAGTGCCGGTAGAAAAGAGTAGTATTTGAACCACCATGTTTAGTCGATCTGGGACATTGACAAACACTGTCCTGGACAGCAGCACGAGCGCGAGAGCGAGAGTCTGTGTGAACCACAGATTAAAAGTGCTGGAAAAAGGAAGTCTTTCACCACCATTTTATTGAACTGGGCATGGACTAGAAAAGTCTTGGACTGTCAGTATGACAATTCAAACATGTTATGACCACAAAGATAAAAACAGCCGAAAACACACATATTTGCAACCACAATTATTAGTTGAACTAGACTTTGACAAACGATGTCCTGACGATGCAGACTCCACTTAAAACTGTCATGAACCAAAGTTTTAAAAGTGACAGGGAGAGAGAGTGTGAGTATTTAAAGCGCAACCATTTAGTTTGAACTAACTTACAAACCCTGTCCTGGACCGCATGCATATCTCTCCTAAAACCGTCTGACCCAACGATATTTAAAAAGTGCCGGAAAATGGAGTCTTTCAACCACCATTCACACACACACAACTGACATTGACTATCCCTCTCCCTGGACCGCAGTATCACCATTAAACCTGTCTGACCCCCAGATAAAAAGTGGCCAGGAAAAAGGAGTCTTTCAACCCACCATTTTAGTTTTGGACATGGAACATATACTGTTCCCTGTCCTGGGCCACAGTGTGCGACCATAAAAACATTCTGACCCCCAGATTTAAAAAGTGCCAGGAAAAAGGATCTTTCACCATCCCATTTTAGGTGAACTGGACATTGACAAACCCTGTCCTGGACGCAGCATGACCCTTAAACCTGTAGCTGACCCACAGATTAAAAAGTGCACGGAAACAGTCTTTATGAGAGATGAACCTCGATTTTAGTTGCGAACTGGATCATAACTATACTGTCCCAGGGATACCAATGAGCCCCAAACCTGCATGACCGCCAGATTTAAAAATGGCCGGAAAAAGGATCTTTCAACCACCATTTTAGTTTCACACTGGACAATTGACTAGAAGCTGTCCTGGACCACAGTATGACCATTAAACCCTTCTGACCACAGATTAAAAAGTGCCGGAAAAAGGAAGTCTTTCCACAACCATTTTAGTTGAACTGGACATTGACTATAACCTGTCCTGGTACCGCTGGTATGACCCACAAAACCTGTCTGACACCCAGATTAAAAAGTGCCGGAAAAGGAGTCTTACTACCACGTTTTAGTCCACTGGACATTGACCTATACCTGTCCTGTGCCACAGCATGACCCAGGGCCGGAGTTACAGGGGTCGCGGTTAGAGCCCAGGCTATGCGTCCCGTCATCAATTAACACAGGTTAAAATGCCCTGATGACGGCAGCAAACGAAAAACTCGTGCGAAGCAGAGTGCGACAAGCGGAAGTGCGTGAGAACTCCAGCCTTCCTCAGTACAACAGTCAAGACCTGTGGAGCGCTTGCCCCTCCGAATGAGTGCACCAATTGAGCTTCATGGAAACACACATGGTGAGTGTTAACCGCTCCTGTTTACAACCCCAGGTGCCCTTTTTCTTGGCATTCTTTTCGCATTTTACTCAACGTGCTGGAGTAAATGGTCTCTGTACTGTTGTTCTCTGTCCGTGCTCCAGTAACTCCATGTTCCTCTCTGAATAACCTACATCTGGCAAGTTTCCTTACCCCTCCCTTGTACAATCAGATTGAATTTTTTTAACCATTTTGTACATGCAGTTTTTTATAGTATTAATTCTAGAAAACACATTTTGTAAAATGGATGGAACTCCGCACCATGTCTCTCGTTTCTCTTGTTTTTTTAATTATATTAATGGTTGTCTCAAGACAGGGTATTGATAGGCTATGTAAAAGATCTTGCAAAAACAAGTCAATTTTGCAATAAGTGTCCATTAACAGTGTCCTAGCGATCCTATTCACTGTCTCACATGACACTAGCACCATCACCCATAGGTCCACTCTTGACAATTGTGAAGAACAAATGTCTGTTAAGAAACAACAGTTTTTATAATCGAACACAGAACACGCGGCCGAATTTCTCAAAAATTCGGTTCGGTCACTTCGCCGAATTTTCCGACAAAATTCGTTTCGGTCTCCGAATTACTTCTTCGCACGCAATCACGTTTAAAATAACAGCTATGTCCAGGCTGCCCAAGCCTGCAGTGGGCTAGGTAGAACGTTGTGCCATGCGCTTAAATATGCAGATGTGGAGCTTGTTTGGTCTTCTACAATGTTTGTTTTAGTATGACAACCCAACATGACAGCCGCCATGCTCTTAGAATCTCTCCCCTCGTCTCACTAAATTCCCTGGGCATGAAGAGGGCAAACTGACCAAAAACTCAAGCGGGAATGTAGCCTGATAAAGTCATTGCTAGCGAAAGCTGGAAAAAAAAACACCACATACCCCAAGCTGAGAAGCTCAGGTCGGCAACATTAGTGATAGAGTGTGGAGGTGGGTCAGCAGGGCGGGCAGCCACAGCAGCATAGGTCAGGCGATTGGCACAATGACACACACTGGAGTGGCTGGCTAAAACAGTATAGGCCACAGAGATGCCAATCACACAGTGTGGAGGTCACGGCGGCAGCAGTATGAGGTCAGACAGGGGCACACTGGCACTGGAGGTGGCAAAACAGTATTAGGCCATCAGGTGCGCACAATCACACAGTGTGGAGAGGTCACTGGCGGCAGCAGTATGAAGGTCAGGCAGTGGCACAATGAATTATGGAGGCGGAAAAACAGTATTAAGCCCACAGAGTGGCACCATCACACAGTGTGAGGTCCACGGAGGCAGCAGTATGAGGTCATGCAGTGGCACAATGAACATTATGGAAGGCGGCAAAACAGTATTAGACCCACGAGTGGCACAATTGATACCGTGTGGAGTCACGGCACCGCAGCATATGAGGCCACAGTGGCACAATGACATTAAGGCGGACGAGGTGAAAAAACAGTATTAAGGGCACAGAGTTGGCCACAATCACACAGTGGAGGTGCACAGAGCTGCAAGCAGTCGTCAGGCAGGTGGCACAATGACTATTAAGCGAGGACGGCGTGCGCGAAACAGTATTCAGGCCACCAGAGTGGCAGCATGATACCGTGTGGAGGTTCACGGACAGCAGCGTATGAGGTCATGAAGTGGCACAATGACATTATGGAAGGTGGAAAAACAGTATTAGGCGACACACACACATTCACACAGTTGGAGGTCACGCGGCAGCAGTAATGAGGTCAGCGAGGGACAGGCATGGCACACTGACAAATTAGGTAGCTGGCAAAAAAGGATTAGAGCCAAAGAGTGGTACAATGACACAGTGTGTAGATCTCGCGTGCGCGAGCAGCCACGGCAGCAGCATGAGGTCAGACAGTGGCACCAATGATACAGTGAGGAAGGCACGACAGTAGTCAACAGCAGCAGCATGAGGTCAGAAGTGGCACAATGACATTCATGCAGGTGGCCAAACATACCTCACCATGCCTGAAGCAGAGCCACAATTACACAGTATTGGATGTCACTGCAAACAGCAACAGCAGCACAGCATGATGCAGTAGTGGCACAATACAGAGTGTTGAGGAGTGGTGGCAATACCCAGTCCCTGTGTAAAAGACGGTGGTAGGCAGATGGAGAAACAATCCGCAGATGTGTGCATCAGGACACATGGCGCCTTCAGAATAAGTGCTGAGGCAGGTCATATTGACACCCAGACTGAACGCCTAAGGCATTGGTGTACATGGGGAAATCCTGGCCGAGATCCACGGCCTGATTCATGCTTGACAAATGGTCAGACTTTAGCCACATTTCGCAGTGGACAAGCCGGGGTTCTCCTTTGGGGTAACGAATGCCCCCGCCGCACATGCCTTGGACAGGAGCATGACGCCCAGCTGCTCACCTTAGATGGTTCGTACGCATACTGTGTCTCTTTACAATCGCCTCTCTGCAACGAGCTGCTGGCGCCATGAGTAGCGAGAGCGGAGCATCTGGAACCGGGAAGAGAGAGGATGTCAAAGAGAAACAGCTCCTTCTAAGAGGTGGTGGAGGCCTTAGACTTCTGGCTGAAATTGGCATAGCTGCCCACTGGCCGCTGCTGCTGCTGCTAGGCTGCGGGCAGACCAGCGGCAGGAATGATCTCACCACATCTGAGCCACGTTTCTCCCAGCGCCACCGGATGGTTGACCGCTGGCAATGTGTTGAGCGCAGGGCCCGTTGTGCAACTATCTCCACCCCACGCTTCACTCTTCAGCCCACTACGATTCTACATATACCCTATTTCGGCTCCTCCGTCTTAGCACAAGAACTGCCCCACACGCCGAGTAGCTGATTGTTACCGCCACGCTCCGCACTGCGACTATGCCGCCGACTGCCGGACGTGTTAAGGGGGGGGGGGGGGGGGGGGGGGGGGGGGGGGGGGGGGGTCGGCTGGAGGAGCCCCCTGTGCCGCTGTATGTCCTTGGCTGCAAGCGGGTTTATCTACCCCGTGGGGCCTGCGTTGCTCCCGACCCTCACACGTGCTGCGACCCTGCTCGACTGCACGGCCACACCCACTTGCTGTTGTCTGCGCCGCTGCTGACGCGCAAGCTGACGCCCCTCATTCTTCCTGACGATGATGAAGCCCTTGCTTCATCCCGACTCCCACGTCCGGGCTACATCATCATCTATTTTGTGTTTCATCGTCCACTACTGTCCTCGATCACCCGTCTTGTCTGCGAGGCAACCCTCTCACATGACCTCCCATGCCACTCTCCACATCTTAATTTGCCGCCTACTGCAAAAGCTGGGGATAATGGCCCCCATTTCTTCGTCTGCCAGTACGTAGCTGCTGACTGCCCTCCTCAAACTGTTCATTCCTCCGGCTATATACGCCTGAGCCGCAACCACATAGTAAGAATCCGGCTGAGGGACAGGATGGGTACAGAGCGCGGGCTGAGGAAACCAGGTCGCCGCTGACCCGCTCCCGGCCATGCCAACTAAGACACGTATTGTTGATCTGAGGCACTCCCACCTCGACTCTTGGCTGGGGTTGCAGACAGGAAAGAGGATACCTACGTCAACCATTCAAGAGCGCGCCGTGGGCTTGCCTGAACAACACACGCCGCTAAGATGTACAGCGGCAATTTGTGGCCTCACCGAGTGACCCCTGCTGCGACGTCCCCTTGCTGTGCTAGCACCTGGGCCCGTTTCAGAAATTTTGTTGGCCACTGCCACTCGAGCAGTTATGCAGAGCCTGCCACCTCTCTGTCTGAATCCTGTGTTGTTCTACAATGACAGACACTGTTTGATGAAGCTATCTGTATATGATAAATATACGACACCCTGTTTGTGACGACCAAATGTGAACCCAGTAACGCAAGCTTGGTAACACCCCGGGAGTATAAATTGGCGTCTCCCACAAATGGCCCGAAAAGATTTACTTGGTATGTGTCTGTTGACAAGCGTTTTACTAAATGTAAAAGCACAAACAGGCTTAATTAACCTAGAGCGAGCATTGGGAATTATGCTACAAGAAAATGTTATAGCTTTCGGTGTTTTAACAAAGACGGTTTATCTTTTCGTCAGCACAGCAGCAAAACAACGGCTTAATTAACCCTGGATGTAAATGTGCGCAAAGGTAATTGAGCCGCCAAAACTAGTAGCAGTGTTACAATTGCGTGTTTTCTACCGCCACAGACAACAAGGCTTGATACAGTTGTAATTAGCCTTTAGTGCTTGTGAGTTTAGAGATACCAAAAAAAAATATATATATTTTAGGGCGTTGAAAAAGACAGTTTATTTTCTGTCAGCCTACACCAGCAAAACAACGCTTAATTAACCCCTGGATGTAGATTGCCGCAAAGAATTGAGCCGCCACAAACCTAGTAGCGTGTTAACAATTGCGTGTTTTCCTACTACGCCACACAACAATAGATACATTTGTAGATTAGCCTTTGCTTGTCTGAATTGGCTACCAAAAAAAAATAATATATTTGGCGTTTGAAAAAGAACTGTATTTTTGGTCAGCACACACACAGCAAAACAACGCTTAATTAACCACTGGATGTAAATTGCGCCCGAAATCTTGAGCCGCCGTTACAATTTGCGTTTTCTCTTTCTACGCCACACAACAGAAATACACAGTTTTGTAATTTAAGCCTTTGCTTGGTGCAATTAGGCTACCAAAAAAATATCTACTACTAGTTGGCGTTGAAAAAGACAAAACGTTTATTCTTTGTCACACAAGTCTCACAGCAAAACAACGCTTTAATTCTCTCTCAACTCTCATATCATCTGTAAATTAGCGCGGCCAAAGAATTTGATCCGCAAGAGACTAGAGTAGCCGTGTTCCAATTGCGTGTTTTCTCCTCTACGCCACA
The DNA here is from genome assembly GCA_025379985.1 of Phyllomedusa bahiana. Classification (NCBI taxonomy): domain Eukaryota; kingdom Metazoa; phylum Chordata; class Amphibia; order Anura; family Hylidae; genus Phyllomedusa; species Phyllomedusa bahiana. Next base: position 155,026 of record JAODAL010003405.1, on the reverse strand, counting down.
CAACAAGAGATACAGTTGAAATTAGCCTTTGCTTGTGAATTAGGGCGTACCAAAAAAAAATATATATATTTTGTCGTTGAAAAAAGAAACGGTTTTTATTCACTGTCAGCACACCACAAAACAACGCTTAATTAACCCCTGGATGTAAATTGGCGCCAAAGAATCTGAGCCGCACAAACGATAGCAAGGTTCTACAATTGCGTGTTTTCCTGCGCCACAACAAGCAAGAATATACAGTTTGTAATGTAGCCTTTTGCTTTGAATAGTGGCTATACCAAAAAAAAATAAAATCTGTCATGAAAAAGATGGTTTATTTTTTGTCAGCACAGCAGCAAAACGAACGCTTTAAGTTAACCCCTGTGATGTAAATTGCGCCAAAGAATGAGCCCGCTACACGCGAGTGTTAACAATTGCTGTTTTCTACGCCACATACAACAAGTGATGACAATTGTACATTAAGCCTTATGAGCCTTGGAATTAGGCTACAAAAACTATATACTTTGGCTTTGAAAAAGACGGCACTTTTTGTCAAGTCAACCAGCAAAACAACGCTTAGATTAAATCCCCTGGATGTAAATTGCGCCAAACGAATTGAGAGCCGCACAAACTAGTAGCGTGTACAATTGCGTGTTTCTACGCCACACAACAAGAATACGTTGTAATTAGTCTTTTGCTTGTGAAATTAGGCTACCAAAAAAAAATATATATATTTGCGTTGAAAAAGGGACGGTTTATTTTTGTCAGCACACCAGCCATACAACGCTTAATTAACCCCTGGATGTAAATTCGCCAAAGAATTGAGAGATCCCGCACAAACTAGTAGCCGTGTTACACATTGCTGATGTTTTCTACGCCACATCATCAACAGAGATACATTGTAATTAGCCTTTGCTTGGTGAATTAGGACTTACCAAAAAAAAATATATACAAAAACGGATCTTATTTTTGTCAGACACCCGCAAAACAACGCTAATTAAACCCTGGATTAAATTGGCGGCAAAGAATCTGAAGCCGCCACAAACTAGTGCGTTTGTCCGTCGTCTTACAATCTGCGTGTTTTCCTAACGCCACACAAAAAGATACACTTTTACTTAGCCTTCTTGTGAATTAGGCTACCCAAAAAACAAATTATATCACATTGGCGTGAAAATATAGAACGGTTTATTTTTGTCGCACTCCAGCAAAACAACGCTTAATTAAACCCCATGTAAATTGCGCCAAAGAATTGTGCCGCACAAACAGTAGCGTTCACAGCGAGAGCGTGTTTTCTACGCCTACACAACAAGAGATACAGTGGCTAATTAGCCTACGCTTGTGAAGTTAGGCTACCCAACAAAAAATATATATAGTTGGCGTTAAAAGACGTTTATTTTTGTCAGCACACCCAGCAAAACAACCTTAAATTAACCCCTGGATTAAATTGCGGCCAAAGAAATGTGAGACGCACAAGACTAGTATCCCGCGTGTCTACAAATTGCGTGTTTTCTAGCCAACACAACAAAAGGATACAGTTGTAATCAGCGCTTGCTTGTTGAATTAGGCTACCACAAAAAAAATATATTATATTTGACGTTGAAAAAGACGGTTCTCTCTTTTGTCAGTCCACAACCAGCAAAACAACTCTTAATTAACCCCTGGATGTAAATTGCGCCCAAAAGAATTGAGCCCTGCAACAAACTAGTAGCTTTGTACGTGTTACCAATTGCCGTGTACACACTACAGCCACAGACAACAAGAATACAGTTGTAATCTAAGCCTTTTGCTTGTGAATTACGTGCTACCAAAAAAACAAATATATATATTGGCGTTCAAAAAAGAACACAGTTTATTTTTTGTCAGCACACCATCAAAACAAGAACGCTTAATACACCCCAGGATTAAATTGCCGCCAAAGAATTGAGCCCACGAAACTAGTAGCATTTGAGTACGCTGTTACATATGTGCGATGGATTTCTACGCCACATCAACAAAGGAGATACAGGTTGTAATTCCTTTGCTTGTAATTAGACACTACCAAAAAAACATATATTTGTCGTTGAAAATGTACGGTTTATTTTTGTCAGCACACCACAAAACAACGCTTAATTAAACCCCTGGATGTAAAGTTGCGCATTCTATCTCTATTCACTGCCATTGAAGTGGTATTTGTATTGTAAAACGCTGTTCCTTTCTTTAAATGAATACTACAGGAACTGGCTTTGATCCCTATTGATATTGAATGATATGCAGCTGCCAGTGGACGCACTACTGGATACTATATCCAATACCCCAAAAAATCTGCGAATAGAGACATTCAGAGAGAACATCTCCTGAGACAAGCTCCCCCACAGAAATCAGCTGTATAAAAATCACTTCTTCAGAAAGAGCTATAACCACGCAGCAGCACCGTCCCTATCAGTACACAGGATGTGAGCTCCCAGCGGCGCGCTCTAGGGTCTCATAGATAGTGCGGTGACGTCACTAGAATCCCGCCGCGTCTCTGGAAAAAAAACAAATAGCGCATTTTGGCCCTGAGCGCGAGAGCGATCTCTGCACATGTCCATGGCAGCTTATGTCCCTTCTTCCCTCCCAAGTGCGCTTGCCACCTGAACACACGCCACACACGCCTCGCCAGCCATGTTTATATCAATTCAAAAGCACAATTCGTTCACACACCGAAGTACCACCAAAGTTCGACTTCGTCTCCAACCGAAGTTTTTCCTGAAAATCTAAAGAACGAATTCCCACTTCGTTATAATTCAATTCGGCACCATCTCATAAAGCAGGAACCTGGTAGTATGGCTAGCACGTCATCAGCAAAATGCTTGCCCCCTCAAACAATTCAAAAGCATGACCCATGAGCCACTTTGGAACAATGGTGAAGAACAAATGTCTGTTCAGAAACACTTTTTTATAATAGGAAAACCTGTAGGTAATACCATGTCAAAACAGCAAAATGCCTTCCAAAAATTCAACAGGCATGACCTTGAGCCACTTTGGACAATTGTTAAGAACATACTGTCTGTTAGAAACCAACATTTATTTTTATAATAGGACCTGTAGTATACGCTGCAAATGTCACAGCAAAATGCCCCAAAAATCCAAACATGCACCCAGTAGAGCCACTTTGACATTGTGAACGAACAAATGTCGACTTAGAAACAACTTTTTTTTAGAATAAGGACCTGTAGTATGCTGCATTTCAAAGCAGCATGACCCAAAAAAAATTATAAATAATCGACGTCTCAGCCACTTTAAAAATGTTAGGGCTAGAAATGCCACTATAAAAGCCACATTTACTATTCCAAGAGGCCCATAATTATTGCTTAGTATCTCACAGCAAACTTGACCCCAAAAAACTATAAATATGACTTCTCATCACCACCGTTAAAATTGTGAGGGCAACATGAACGCCACAAACCCACTGACCCAAAATTCCCTAAAGATGCGCGTTAGTACACATGCGAATATGGTTTTGAGTCATGAAACCTGGTGGCTTTTACAGTCTCCTCACAGCAAAGACCAGCCAAAATGAAATGTTGGGAACCAATAATAATGCAGTACCTTTAAAAATGAAGTTTTCAGAGCGGACCATTTCTGTTTGGAGAGGAATGTGAGTAGACCAGCAATTAATCGGTGACCTGCGGCAATTGGGCAACAACAACATCATCAAGATCCATGCCTGATCTCACTCTCTATATAATGAAATTCAAATGAGACTCCACATTATCTGGGAAAGCCGGAGCAGTTTGAGTCCTGTACACTCCTCCGGCTGCGTAGCTGAAGGTCCACTCAGATATGACGCTGGCTGCTGGGCAGGACACAAGTCCCTCTATGGCGTGGCGAGCCAGCTCGGGCCATTCGTACCTTGTGGATACCCAGAAGTCTAATCGGAGGTCCGAACACAATACAAAAACATCGTTGTGAGGTACGCAGAATAGTCGTGCACCATGATCCTAAAGAGCTGGTCTCACACGCTGTTGTATGTGTGCCCTGCAATTGCATCGTTGGTGAGGTGGTAAATAAAGATGGCCCGAGGGTCACCCATAGGCTTCTGGCCCGACACTTGCCTAGCTGCTGCTGCTGCCTGCGGCTGACGGCCTACTTGCGACTGCTAAACTGGCTGTCACGTACGCTGGCGTTGTTCCACCGCTGACCTTTAAAGACGTGAAGCAGACTCCGACACAATTCCTCTCAGTTATATCAATCGAGGTCAAGGTCCCCATTTCATGCCTCTATTTCTGAGTGGGTGGAAGGAAAGTGCGAGTTTCGTTATTGTACCGGGGATCCAGCGGTGGCCACCCAGTAACTGTTGTTCGATTTTGATGGCCTTAATGCGAGGACATGTCTTGGAGGAAAGGAGCATCCCAAGCACTCAATGGAGAGAGATCTGGAGCCTTGATTTCCAAGCCGTCTGGTCCGAGGGGCACTCAGCAAACTGATCTTCCCTATCTTCCTCCTCACCCCTCAAAATTCGCGCCCAACTCTCTTTCCAAGGCATGTGTGACTTCGGTATCATCGGGTGGTCCTATGAATACCTCCTCCTCCTCCTCCTCGCTGCACCACCGCCGGCACAGCTTCAACACAGCCCTAGACTTGCCTGAGATGATGCAGACGCCATGAGACTGAATGCGCCACGCTTGCACTAGCTCTGGACCCCCGAACCACTGCTCTAATGAAGACCGATGAACGTGAAGAAAAAACTGCTCGGGGAGTTGTGAGGATTGACGGTGAGAAAGGCTCCGTGTTCCGCATCTTTGTCCGTCCTCCTCCTCGTCGGCTGCGGGACCTCTGTTGTTTCAGAGTGTACACACATCTTCCAGAACTAAGAACACTACAATGCCATACGCTGACCAGGGCATTGTCCGCAAACATGACAAATTCTTGGTGGCTTCTTCAAAACGGTCACATGGTGCAGAGCTCTTTCACCGCCTCCACTCTCGGTGGGCTCAATACCCCGAGGTCCGCACCGCTGCTTGTCTTCAGAGCCATGTGTCACTTCTTACTGCGTAATTGCATTGGCGCTGCAGCCACAACATGGTGCAGGGTGAATTCAAGCGTGTTGCCACGTCATCAATGGAGATTACGGTTGACCGGGGAGGGCCGAGCTGAACTCGCAACGCAGCCTAGGCCGGGACAAAGCAGGGTGCGAACAGGGAAGGTGCGAACTCAACCTCGAGCCTTCTTCAGCAGGCAGTCCAGACCCGGGTAGCTCTCTTTATAACTTTTCTGAATCGTCACACACATGTGACCAGGCAAGGGATGTGCTCCCCCAGCCTAAACGATCTTAAGGGCGGCCAGCAGATTCTTCGACCGCGCATACCAACCGATTGCCTGGCACAAGGTTCTTGTCACCACACACACAACGCTCGGATCTCATTGCGGAGAGGCCGTCCACTAGCTCCCAAGACCAGTGTGGGGACGGTCTCCAAGACAGATTAATTTCAACACGGCTTGGTTTCTCTGGCACGTGATGTCACCCAGAGGACCTTTGGGAAGAGGCCCTGCAACCATCCCTGCGGTTGTGAAGAGCGTGCGCGACCGAGAACCTGAGAGCCACCGTCCACAGCATCCCCAGAGACATCCACCCAGCTACACCAGTGAGCTGACACGATATAGCGTCCTTATGGCTATGCTTACTAGTCCTGTGTCGACACGTCAGATTACACTTTTCCGGCCACAGAGATGCCAACAACCTTGCGCTTGAAATTTTAGATGAAACAGTGGCTGCCCAGGCAGGGACGGGCTTTTATTTCTGCAATGAAATTCCTCTCGGACATTTGTATTCTGGGGGCATGCAAGATGCCATCGACGTGGACGGAACCATCTGTGTTCACCAGACGGAAAGGGCCATTTCCAAGGCCCAAAAGCCTGGCAAAGCCCGACATTCAGGCTTCATATCTCTCATGGGATGTTTTTGGGTTAAAGTGTTTTCATCTTTCTGCTCCCAAACCATGGAAGTACAGAAGAGCATCGGCTGCTAGACTGGCCGCTGTAAACGCGTAGCAGCGTCGAAACTGGCGGAAGGATAAGCAAGGGGTAGGATGGGTCTCTGTGGTGCTAGGCGGTACTTGGGCGACGGTGGATGCTGAAGCGGAGGCTGATCCCTGATCAGACTCCGAGATGACATGGCAGCTGAGGAACGGCTTGGGTGGTTGGCTGGAGTGAGGAGTAGGCAGAGACAGAGGTTGTGACAGTGGTTGGGAGGCCCATCCGTCGGTCCTGGCCTTTTTTGGCCAAATGTTTCCCTCCATTTCAACTCATGCATTCACACTGCATGTGACTAGACATGTTTGCGTGTGTAGATCTCGCCACTTAAGGTTCATTGCCTCTACTTATTCGTTTACGACAAAGCCCATATGACATCGCTGGGTGAATCAGTAGGCTTGCCAAAACGGCCTCAGGCTTGAGAGGTTCCTGGACCTTTCACTTGACAGGCGATAAGGCGAGGAGACGGGGTTTATGCGCTGACTCGTGGCTGGTCAGAATCATATCAGACCAGCGGACTTCTGCGACCCCCCAGCCCTCGTCCCTTTTTTTGGGCATGGAGACCCCTATGACACTAATGACCCCCATCGTCCTTCACTCCTCGTCCACTGATGAACGCGCTCTGCAAAGCAAATTCATCGGATGAAGACATGATGATCCGCAATGTCGTCATCATCACATGCATCAACAACAGGTACGTTTGTCATCCTGATGTTCTACATCTCCAAAGCTGCGGGCTACACACACACACACATTGCAAGCGCTGTGCCCGACCACCCGGATTTTTGCCTTTGGACCGAACTTTCTTTCACCTCCTCTGAATGGCATCCTCTTAACGGGGCGGGCGCGTCCAGAGCAGACTAAATCATGTCCTCATTGATCTTTTAACATCCTTTTGACTCCAACCGCATTTGTGCATCAAGAGGTCTTTAGACAATGGATACACACAGTGGTGGGTACACGAGCTTGACATTTGGGCTGCTTCATGTTGGACGGATGCTGATGATGCTGATGGACGACATTTTGTTGTGGCCGTGACTGTGGAGAGATGACACGAGGAGGTAATACTGCTGGATCAGGCACACATGCATTATCCACTGAACACGACAATTGCGGACGCGTGATTCGTTACTGAGATTAACAGGGCCACATGACCCAGGCGATGACAGCCCTGACTAGTCCTGCAACTAACGACCTCTGGCATGCCGTGTTGTCGCCAGCACTAGGAAGGAGCACTTCTCCCGTACCTCTACCTCACCATGTTGCGATCGCCCCCCCCCTCTTTGCTCGCTACCACCTGACATTTCGCTCCATGATTCACTTCCTATATAAAAATTTGAGAATGGGGTATGGAATAGTTTTGGAATGTGTCCTCTTATTAAAAGATGGCAAATCACAGCTATTCTCACATCCCTCATAATCAAGACATAATTGAGCGTAGGATTCAAATTTACAACTGCAAAGAGTGTCTCGGAATCAACAAATCTGTGGACTGGGGCATAAAGTCCAAAAAACACGTATCTGTTATGCGTTTTCGTGATCAATAGCACGTATTTTTACTACCTTTCAAGTCACCTGTGGTGACTATTAAATTTGCTGTTGTTCAGATTTACAGTGCAACGCGTTCAATAACAAGCTGTAAAGTGCGCCAAAGTAAAAAATCTCTCAGTTCTGTTATGTGTTTCGTATAATACGACGGTATTTTTTTGCACCTTTCAATTCACCTATTGTGACTAGCGTGCGCGCGCATTCCTGGTTTTCCAGATTTACGTGCAATGCTGCGTCAATAAACAGAAAGCTGTAGTGAGACCAAGTAAAAAAACAGTATCTTAAATGTTATTCGAGAATAATAAAATCGTATTCTTTTGCACCTGTTCAATTCACTGCTGTGTTGATTATTTAAAATTGCTTTTTAAGTATGTTTTAAACGGATAGCAAGCTGCGTCAAGTGCGCGCAAAGCTGTATGCGCCAAAAAGTCAAAAAACAACGTATCTTAAATGAGCGTTAGATAATACAGGTATTTTTTGCCACCTACATCAATTTCACCAGTGCGTAACCTACACAAATCGCTGGATTCAAATTAACTGCCAAGGTGGTTCTATCTATGCAACAAATCTGGACTGAACAAAAAGTGACAAACACGTTATCTGTAATGTATATAGGATAGTATGACACGGTATTTTTGGCACCGTATCAATTCACCTGTAGGTGACCTACAAATAATTTCGCTGTAGTTCAAATTTAACTGGCAAAGTAGATCTCTATCAACAAAGCTGGCCTGCGTCCAAAGTGAAAAACCACGTATCTGAATCTACTCTCTTCAGATAATAAAAGTTATTTTTTCAGGCCACCTATAATCAATTCACCTGTGGGGACCAAAAAATTGCAGTAATTCACAAATTTAATTGGCAAGGTCTTCAATGAACAAAGCTGTAGATGCGCCAAAGTGCAAAACACGTATCTGTAATGGATTCTGATAATAAAAGGTAATCTTTTTGGCACTACCAATTCACATGTGGTCACTACTCGAATTGTTCTTCAAATTGTAACTGCAAGGTGGCTCTATTCAACAAATCTGGACTGGGCAAAAGTGCAAAAAACAACGTACTGAAGATTATTCGATAAAAAAAGGTATTTTTTTGGGCACCTATCAATTCACCTGTGGCTGACTAAAAAAATTGCAATATTCACATTTAAGTGCAAGGTGGCCTCAATGGCGCACAAAGCTGTGTGCACCAAAGTCTAAAAAACACGTAATCTGTAACTGTATTCGGAATAAAAAAGTGTATTTTTGGCACCTATCAATTCACTCAGTGGTAACTACAACAATTGCTGGATTTCAAATTTAACTGCAAGGTGGCTCTATCAACAAATCTTGGACCTGGGCAAAAGTGCAAAAACACGTATCTGTAATGTAACTCAGATAATAAAGCAGGTATTTTTGGCCACCTATCAATTCACCTTGGTGCGCTACACAAAATTGCCTGTAGTCAATTTAACTGTAAAGTAGAATCTAATCAACAATGCTCACAAAAAATGACAAAAAGACGTTCTGAAATTGTAAATTCGTGATAATAAAAGGTATTTTTGCCCTTTCAATTCACCTTGGTGAGATCGTTCATCATTTAAGTGCAAGGTGCCTCAAATGAACAAAGCTGTAGTGCGCCACAGTGAAAAAACACTATCTGTGAAATGTCTCCGGGATAATAAAATAGTTTTGGCACCTATCATCTCTCCTCACTCGTGTGACTACAAAATTGTAGTATTCACATTTAGTGTCAAGGGCCTCAATGAACAAAATGCTGTAGTGCGCCAAAGTCAAAAAACACGTATCATTTTATTTCGATATTAAAAGGTATTTCGGCACCTCATGCAACCTGTGATGACTTGCTGGGATTCTATTATAAGTACAAAGTGTGGATATGCATCAACAAATGTGGAATGGGCAAAATTGAAAAGTATAACACAACACACCTACATCTGAAATGTTATATCTGATGAAGAAAAGTGGAGTTTTGCACCTAAACAAAGAGATCTGGCAGTTACAAGAAAAATGTCTATCCTATAAGTTTTCTGAGCTCCAAATATCCAGGCAAACACATTCAATAGAAAACAGTTAATAATACAGCTATATGCACTATGTCTACACTAAGTCTTTTGGGTAGGAACTTTATCACATTCTTTATATAACTTGCTATGTGGTTACCAAAAAAGGGGCAAACCTCAGATCAACACACCGTGGAATTTACAGTGGGGTAGCTGAAATATTTCTATACCTAAATATTTAAAATCTTCCAATCTCTAATCTAACTAAATTGTAAGGATCACAGATAATAGTACGAGGCTTTCTCTGGGAAGATATAGAACAATTTCGCTGAGGCTGTTTGGACACAAGCAGAGGCGCAACCCCTTCCTTCCTGCTCTGAGGAATCGCTGCGAGAGACACAGAGGCTTGAACAGGAAAACGCTATATCGTACTGTAAAACGAGGTCATGTGATTATCTCTCTTCACAGCCAAGTCGCGATCTCCATACACATCCCAGTCATGCACCGTCCATCAGCAACATACTCACCCGACTCTATCTGTAATATGATTTGACATGGCAAGCAAAAAGTAAAGAAAGGCGCTGAAAATGGCGAGACTCTTAACATAGCACGAATTTTACCTCTAAATTATCGCATGATCTTAAAAAACCGAATCTCACCATAAAAGCGACTGTGCCGATTATCAGACTCCATTTTGTTGACAATAATCTCCTCAACACTAGTGTTCAGGTCACCGCGTGGGAACCTGGAGGCTGCTTCCAAATCAACTGTTCTGGCATTCCCCCGGTCCCCAATGCATGACTTCTCCTTCGCCTGCTCTCCAATCGAGACCAAGGGGCGTGACGTTGCAGCCAGGGAAGCCCCAAGAGGATCGCCGAGGAAGCACGCGGACAGCAACGTGGGAACCCCTCTTCTCCTTTGTATCGCCCCACACGGAGTGTCACCGCGGCCTGGTTATGTACTGGGGATGGGGTCACTAAGGAGCTCCCCCACAGCCCGCAAATAACAGCCGCTCCTCCCAGCCGCGAGCTACAGGTTAAAATGCGCGGTAGTACCGTAAGGCCCTTCAGGGTTTTCAAGTGAGGCCACAAGATGAAGTTCCCGGCAGATCCCGCAGGAATCCATGAAGGCAGAACTCCCGGACAAAGACCAGCATCATAAGCCACCTCCACTGGCATCACTCAAACGTGGAGAGGAACAAACTGCACATAGTACCAGCCTCTCCTAGGCACCTAGGTGTGATCGTTTTCCCGTAACAGACTGGGGAGCGACGGAGCGGGTCTCATCACTCTCTTCAGAAATGTTCCTGGGCTAACTACAGTAGAGACATCAGCTTTTCGCTCGGTTGACAGGGTTAAGCTCTCTGCTCCGATAAATGGGCCCCAGTCCACTTGCATGCGGGTTCCACCTCAGATCCTTGAGGGGACCAGCAATGGAGGATGCTGAAAAACCGGGCCATATAAAACCGCCGACGGGGCGTACCGAGATCTCTTTCCATGACGCATAAGCTCTTCTTTGCCTCCTGCGAACCTTATATCAATACTAGTTGCTGAACTTAGTTCCACTCCAGGACAGTACGGAAGGAGTCCTGCCAAAGCGTGCCCTTTACCTGGCTGGACAGTAGCCCTTTTTTGAAGTGGCACACAGAGGGCAGTCATATTCCACGCTGAGCTCTGAAAGCCGAGGTACGGATCTGTTACGCTGTAGTCACCAACAACAGAGGATCTCCGTGTACATAAGGCGAGAGGGCGGGATATAAACTGAGGAAGCACGAGCCGGGCTCCTCAAAGACCTGGCGGATTCCATGGTGGAAAGTCTGTAGATGCCGCAGTCTAAGGTTGTGTCCGGTCCCAGAGGGTAGTTCGCCAAAGCCAGGGCCTTCCCGTATTGTTGGATACAATTAATAAGGACTAAATTAGACCAGCTAGAGGAAACGGGAGCACCCCGCCATCCAGTTTCTCATGGCATGGAGCACTGGGTAATGAAATCCCCGCAGAGCTGTGATTCCCGGCAAGCTGATGGGGTAAGCGAGCCGAAGCTTTGGTGTCACACGATAGCGCAATGGAACGCTGACGTAGACGGAGTCACCATGACGGGCCCGTCAGGTGTAGAATGTGCTGGGATGCAAGGGAGCTGACAGCATCATGCTGAGAGCTGACCCACACTGCTGTGCCTGTGGTGCGAGTTTGCGCTGCGACTCGCTGGGCAACCATCGAGTAAGAATCCGCCGATGCTTGTCGGGGCACACTTGGCGGGATCCATCGGCTGGATGCTACGTGTGATGGCTGGGTATTGGATCCGCCTGACTCCGCCGCAAGCCGATGATCATAGAAAGTCCACACCAGGGAATGGAATCTAAGTAGCCCCCAGTTTTCAAACATATACCGCCGCAAAGCGGGCATGGACTTCTGCGGGCGTGAGGCTACCCAGTTCGTCCCGCCTACGTGATTGCTGTGCGATGGTGGCCGAGGTGCCTACGTATCCAAGGAAATCGTAGTCGTGGCAGGCTGAAGGTCAGGGCAGGCGCTATGGTTCATGGTCGGGAACAGGGCAGGGAGTGTCGGGAGTGCTGGCGGCAGAGTGATCGGAGGTCAGGGAAACGTAGTCAAGGGGTCTGGTACACAATTAAGGCAAAATATATCTCTAAGGCCTCAGGTCAAACAGTAGATACAGTTCAGGGACATTGACGTGACACGTGCAAAAACTTATATGGGACTAGCGCCCGGGCAATTACCGGTGCACTGTTCCCTTTAAATTTATACATGGACGAGCCACGCGCGCGCGTTTCGGCGCGCAGTGCGCATGTCCAGCCGGCTGGGTACAGAGGGACCGCCGGGAGGTGAGGCTAGGTCAGTGGATGTGGACGGGTGACGCCACGCACAGGCAGTGCGGCCCTCGCATCCCCCTTCCCCGCTCGGGACCCTTTATGGGGAACGCGGGTGCGGACCACTCGCGGTCCGTGGCCCGGCACGCGGCGCACACCCGTTACAAATGTCAAATTTCCTCTGCTCTCTCATCTTTTTAAGTAGGAGAACTTGCACAGTTGGTGCCGACTAAATACTCTTCTTTGCCCACGGTATATATAATCACTTTCATGCCAAGGGTGACTGCAATTCTTAAAGGTTTGTTATATAATTCTAACTATAAAATAATATGTAAGTACTATTTAATGTACCAAATCTGACATTCAACCTCCATAACATATTATAGGATAATTTCACACATCTCATATGGCGAATTAGTATTTTTTGCTTATATGGGTATTTAAGTATGTCCTAAAAGTTTTTTATCAATACAAAATAATCTTTGAAAAGATGATTATTTACCTGTATCAAGAAATTGATAGTCTCTTAAGTCACAGACCAGGTCTTCACTAGGTAGAATCATTCTATACAATATGTTTTTTTTTTTAACCAAAGATCTTATATTTTCTCAGAATCCTAAAAATCCCTATTCCACATCATACTTTTAAGGCAAGTCACACAATATTGAAAAGAATTGTCCTCTGATAACTTCCTTGGTATTTCCTCTTCAACACTTCCCATCCCTTTTTTAGTCTTGACCAGCCATTTGTTTGACACATTGGGTTTCATTAATTACCTTGATGAACTCTCCCATGGAGTGGATCTAATTTCCTTCAGAAAATTGGTTTAAAAAAATACAAATTACCCTTAGAAGACCATTTTGAGTAATTCTTTTTTTAAGGGATATCCTAGAGAGAAAAATTGAAATCCTCACTCCATTATTAAATGTCTGCCTAAACACCCTTCCGGAACACCAAAAAGGTAAAAAAAAAAAATGGTATGATATTCTACCTAAAATTCCCAATTTAATCAACGCTCGCCAACAATATAACGGTAGGATATGACAGCAATCTTTCTTTATGATACTCAATGACAAAAAGCCATGTGCTAGGCAGGTAAAGCATTGGCAAGCTCCAGTTTTATGGAACAATGCCAAAACCTCCTACTACACCCCGGTTTGACTCAGTAAAATTTACCCAAACACCTCTCACTTTTTTTGGAGATCATGTGGTAACCATGGCTCTCTGTTCCACACATTGGGTTACAAAAGAAATCATATCCCTTGAACTGTTCCTCATTTTGTAAGTCTTTCCCCCCCCCCCCCCCCCCCACTTTAAATTTATTTTATTGATATTTTATGTAATAGAGCAACAGAAATGTTCTGCTTCACAATTTGTTACTGCACGGCATCCTTAGAAAAATTCCTGACCTCACCTAATCGGAATGTCTCTCCCAGTATATCCCATCAATGAGAAACCGAGCTTGCTTTATTCCCACCCCCCTCTTCTCACCATTCCCCTGCACTCCCCCCTTTTTTCTAGTTAATTTTAATATATTTACTGTTACACTAGGGATAGTTCTTTGCCTGTTAACATTTTTTACAGTCTTTGGAAAAATATGAAGGTAATAATTTGTCTAGCTTCAGCTACATGTATTTCATGAAACATTTCTCCAATAAAAATGTATTGATTAAAAAAACATAGAAGAAACTTTAGGATTGACTAGTGCAACGATTTAATACATTCTTTAGCAGAAAGACAGCCCTGCAAACTCAGCAATACCAAAAAGGCTAGAAGATCAGTGAAGATAATTAAAGTAGATGATTGAAAAACTCCCTGTCTGGTAAAGAAATTCCAAGTTTGTGGCTGTAACATTTAAAAATAAGGAACAATTCAAGAGGTATGAATACTTCTGCAACCCACTGTAGATTTTGATCTTGCACTTGTTTATGAGGCTTTATTGGTGCATTGTCTTTACTTTGGCCTCCGCTTTAGCACAGGTTCCATGTCTTACTGGCCTGGAGTTTGTTCTGTTTTTGTTAGTTATAGAATCCATCCTGCCTATAAACCGCACTCTTGTATGCCACATTTTACATGCCTCCAGATCAGTTCTGGAAGAGCATTGGAAGTCTCCAACAGTACCATCCCTGGCCGAAATGAGGTGGTGTCCACTAACTGCTTGTAACTGCTTAAATGAACAAACACTGGTCTACAGAAATGGTCTCTTCAGAGTTTGTTACTGTATGGCATCACTAGTTAGACAAATTCCTGACCTCGTCACTGAATCGGAATTTCTCTCCCAGTATATCCCATCAATGAGAAATCAAGCTTGCCTTGTCCTTCCCCTCATTCTCACCCTTCCTCTGCACTTCTCCCTTTTTCCTAGTTAATTTTAATTTATTTGTTGTTTTCTTAGCCTACACTAGACATAGTTCTTTGCATAACATATTTTACTGTCTTTGGAAACATATGGAGGTAATAATATGTCTCGCCTCAACTATATGTATTTCATGAAACATTTCTCCAATAAAAATGTATTGATAAAAAAAAACATAGAAGAAACGTTAGGATTGGCTAGTCCAACGATTTAAAACATGCTTTAGAAGAAAGGCAGCCCTGGCAAACTCAGCAAAACCCAAAAGCCTAGAAAAGCAACAAAAACAATTAACGTAGATTATTGAAAAATTCTTTCTCTGGTACAAAAAAAAAAAAACATTTACAGTATGTGGGCAAGTCAAGAACATTATTTAGGCTGTAAGTATATCATTGTCTTACTCTGCAATATAGTGAGGACTTCATGAATGTAAATACAGGGGGTTTAGAGTCCTTCTCATCATGCTGTTCACATTTTGACATCATGAGACCAAGACAACACCTTGTAATTGATCAACAGCACCTCGCCATTGCAAGGCTTTAAGCAGGATGCTCACAGATGGAAGCGGCCACTGAGCTTAGAGTGTCACAGAATGTCATCAACAGGTTGCAACACAGATACACAGAAACTGGAAGAGTCACAGAAAGGCAAGAAAGTGGACGTCCTTTGACTACATCACACACTGATGATCACTTCATTGTAAATAATGCCCTGTGGAACTGAGTGATGAATGCCACCCAACTCCAGGCACAATTAAGGGAGGTGAGAGGCAACCAAGTGTCACGTCAGACCATTCAAAACTGTTTACATCAGTATGGTCTGCATGCTAGATGACCAGTTAGAGTACCTGATCACAACACCAAGCACAGGCATCATGGTCTTTGCATGGCCAGGGAGCATCTACACTGGATGAGGGACCAATGGTCCTCAGTGCTGTTCAGTGATGAAAGTTTATTTACGTAACAGCCACTGTTGTCAAAAGACAAGCCTTTGGTGGTGGCAGTGTTACAGTGTGGGCAGGTGTGTCTAGGCAATACATAACTGTCTAAAGATTTTGTTCAAGAACTACTTGAATAACATCACTAATTCAAACATTGTGCCTCTGCATGGACAACACAGGGCTAATTTCATCTAAATGGACAACAATGCTTCAGCTCATTAACGTTGCATTATTAGGGAATGGCTGTTGGAGACTGGGGTAGCTCAAATGGAAGGGCCTGCACTTCCTGCAGACCTTAACTTCCTAGAAAATCTGGTGTATCAGCTGAGTCGCCATGTAGAAGCTCGTAACTCTGTACCCCGCAACCTCAATGACCTGAGGGATACCCTTCAAGAAGAATGGAATGCCATGCCTCAGCAGCCAGTAGCTTATGAACAGCATGAGATGTAATTTTCAAGTTGTAATCGATGCTCAAGGCCACATGACATGTTATTGAGATATTGACATTTTTGATGGTGTATACCCTTCACTGTTGTTGGCTTTTGTTTCATTAAATTGTTTTGATGAAAAAAATCAACATTGCATGCTATGACCTAATTTCAGGATGGAATATCACTGTAGCACGACATTTTTATGTTTTCTATATTTTTTCCCTAATTTTTGTGAAAAGTATATTATTTGCAGCAAAATAAATCATTGATGTTTTAGTTAAAGGGGTGTTCCCATCCTTACTATTCTTGGCTTCAGGTCAGCTTGTAGCTCACCACAAGCCAACTGTCTCAATGAATGGGAAGGTTGGCTCTTGTGCCCATTAATTTCTGTGGGAGTTTCAAAAATAGCCCAGCAAGCTACAAGCTGATCTGCAGCATGGAACAGTGCTGATGGGAACACCCCTTAGTAACTTTTTTACTAGACCCCAAGGTCATACTGTACATACCATAACTGCAGACCTTGTTATGGGGCCATATCTCTCCAATATATGCCATTGCTTGGTCCACTAGTTACTAACTAATTTTTGTAGGAAATCTATGTGAAATATGAAATAAACATGTCTCTTGTAGCAATTTGAAGAAAGAAATCATATTCATCAAAGAGTATGATGTTAAATTTTCTTCAGAATCTTTATATATAATAAAACTGGTATCTATTAGGAATCAGGGAGAGAATGCATCCCTGTTCTAAGTTTGAACTGTGTGTCAAGATGAAGATGTGTTTAGGTGTGTAATATTAACATCAAACCCCAATTCCAAAAAGATGTGACGCTGTATAAAATGTAAAGAAAGCAAGAATGCAATGGTTTGGAAATCTCTTGCAGTCATATTTTATTCAAACAGAACATAGAGCACACATCAAAAGTTGAATGTTATATAATTTTTGCAAATAAAAAGTTGGAAAATGTCCCCTGCTATTAGAAAATGATGAGCAGACATCAACTTTTATCAAAAAAAGTTGTGACAGGACCATGTCTATTCTCTTCTTTTTACAACAGTCAGTAAGTGTCTGAAAAGTGAGGAGACCAATTGCCAGAGTTTTGGGAGCGGAATGTTGTCCCATTCTTGTTTGATGTAAAACTCAACAGTCCTGGGTCTTCTTTGCTGAAATTTTCAGTATATAATGCACTAAATGTTTTCTATTGGTAAAAAGTCTCAACTGCAGCACCTGAACTTTTCGCATGGGAAAGCATGAACTTGTGATAGATGCAGTGTGGTTTAGTATTGTCTTACTAAATTAAATAAGTACTTCCTTGAAAAAGATGTTGTCTGGATGAGAGCATATGTTGTTCTATAACCTCAATAATATAACACGCTATGTGCATTTTCAGAAAATTGTAAAGCTTTTTTCCCAATGCATTTTGCGCTAATGCAACCATACCATCAGAGATGCAGACTTTTGAACTGTGCACTGATAACAATCTGGGTGGTCCCTTACCTTTCAGTCCAAATGAAAGGACGGCCATGGTTTTCATAAAGAAATTACAATTCTGAATAATCTGACCACAGAACAGTTTTCCATTTATAAACATAACCTCATTCATTTTAAATGAGCTTTTGAACCAAAAATTACACAACCAGCACTTGTTTGATTTGTGATTGATATATGGCTTTTTTCTTTGTCATAATAGAAGCCTTTAAACCGTGCATTTTTTGGATTACAATGATTTATTGGAACTGAGTTCACAGATAATGAACTATGGAAGTATTCCTAAGCCCATTCGCATGACTGAATCATGCCAGTTTTTAATGCAGTGCTACCTCAGGGCTTGTAGATCATGAGTAGTGTTGAGCGATTATTATCGACAAAGTTGAAATCGGCACAGTTTTTTTTATATGTTGCTCGAAATTTTTAGATCATGATGCGATAATTTAGGTTTAAAATCTGTGCATCATCTATTAAGATCCGCGCAATTTTTCAGCGCTTCCTGTCATTTTGGGGCGGCAGCAAATCAGCTGTACAGAATAGAGCAGGGTGAGATTGTGTGTGCGACGTCAGCACTGGATGTGTATGGTTGCGATTAGCTGGAAAAATCACATGACCTTCGTATTTTAACATAGAACAAAGCGTTTTCCTGTTCAAGCCTCAGTGTCTCTCAGCGTACTCAGAGCAGAAGGAACGTACGCTCGTTTGGGGCTGTGTCCAAACAGCTCAGGCGAAAATATTCTATTTTCTTTCTTAACAGAGGAAACCTCTACTATAGCGTGATCCTTTTACAATTTTAGTTAGATTAGAGATTGAAAATTTTAAGTGGCAGTTAGCTAGAGAATCTTAAAGAGCATCTAAAACCCGCCTGTAAAGTCAAGGGGGGGTAGGCGGGGGGGGGGTAGGGGCCCCGCCGGACCGAACACAGAGCCAAGGCTCTATAAGATTAAATTGGAATAAAGTTCACCAAGACCATTATATCTTTAGTATTATACGAATACATACCAGATACGTGTTTTTTTTACTTTGGCGCACTACAGGCTTTGTTCATTGAGGCACATGCACTTAAATTTTGAATTACAGCATATATAGTCACCAGCACAGTAATCTGAAAAGGTGCCAAAAATAAACTACTTGTATTATATACGAATACCATAACAGATATGGTGTTTTTTTACTTTGCGCAACTGACAGCTTTTGTTTCATTGCGCAGCTTGCCACTCAAAATTTGAATACAGCAATTTTATAGTCACCACCAGGTTAATTGGAAGGTGCCAAAAATAACTTGGTATTATACGAATAACATAACAGATACGTTTATTTTTTTTGCCACTTTTTGGCCAGTCAGATTTGTTTGATAGACATCCCTGCACTTAAATTTGAATCCAGGCATTTATAGTCACCCACAGGTGAATTGAAAGGTGGGCAAAAATAAAAACCGGTGTAGTTATACGCATAGGGCCCCCCATTCACACGGCATTTAATTTGCCGACGGATTTGGCGCTGTTATTCCCAGCGCTCGGAGATTTTGGCGCGTTTCATACGGCCCCCCCGCCAATCCGTCGGAGTCAAATTACGGTAATCCCACTGCCCTCATAGAGACAGTGGAATCCGCGCTCCTCTCCCCCGCTCGGCAATTTCCGCCGCGGGGGAAAAGTGACATGCACATATTTACGGCGCGGACCGCGCCTTAACAATGCATTGTCCTATGGGGCCGGGAGTGGCGCCCCCCGCCGCGCTCCGGCCCCGCCCTCCCGGTCCCCGCCCCCCTAATTCAACCGGCGGATTGGTTGCGCTCATACGGCGCACAAATTCTGGCTGAATAACCGTGTGACCACGGCCAATAACATAACAGATACGTGGTTTTTTTGACTTTGGCGCACTACAGCTTTGTTCATTGAGGCCAGCATTGCA
The DNA here is from genome assembly GCA_025379985.1 of Phyllomedusa bahiana. Classification (NCBI taxonomy): domain Eukaryota; kingdom Metazoa; phylum Chordata; class Amphibia; order Anura; family Hylidae; genus Phyllomedusa; species Phyllomedusa bahiana. Next base: position 135,564 of record JAODAL010003405.1, on the reverse strand, counting down.
CTTAAAAAGTTTTCAATACAGCAATTTTATAGTCCACCACAGTGAATTGAAAGGTGCCAAAAAACCTTTTATTATAACGAATACATAACAGATACGTGTTTTTTGACTTTGGCGCACTTACAGCCTTTTGTTTAATTGAGGCAGCCTTGCCCACTAAAATTTCAAGATAACAGCAATTTATAGTCAACACACCAAGTGAATTGAAAGTGCCAAAATATCCTTGTATTATACGAATACACTAACAGATACTGTTTTTTTTGACTTGGCGCACTACAGCTTTGTTCATTGAGGCAGAATGCCACTATAAATCTGAAGTCATCAATTTTATATAGTCACCCACAGGTGAAATGAAAGGTGCCAAAAAATCTTGTATTATACGAATACATAACAGATACGTGGTTTTTTTAACTTTGCGCAACTTACAGCTTTGTTCATTTCATGGCAAGATTGCAACTTAAATCTGAATCTCAGAAATTTTTTATAGTCACCACAGGTGATTGAAAGTTGGCCCAAAATATCTTTGTACTATACGAATCATAACATATATAAACGTGGTTTTTTTTACATTTGGCGCAAATACAGCTTTTGTTTCATTGTTGCAGCTTGCACATAAAATTGAATACATCAATTTATAAGTCACCACAGGTTATTAACGGTGCCAAAAATATCTTGTATTAATAAGAATAACATAACAGAATTAACGTGTTTTTTTTGACTTTTGTGGGCGCACTACAGCTTTTGGTTCATATGAGGCAGCTTTGCACATAAATCTGAATCCAGCCATTTTATATAGTCACCAACAGGTGAATTTGAAAGGATGCCAAATATCTTTTTTATTATACGAAATACATAACAGATATGTGTTTTTTGACTTTTGGGGCGCACTGCAGCTATGATTGTTCATGAGGCAGCTTGCAGCACTTAGAATTTGAAATACAGCAATTTAATAAGTCCACAACAGGTGAATTGAAAGGTTCCAAAATATCTTGTATTATAAGAATACATAACAGATACATGTTTTTTGCACTTTTGCCCAGTCCAGATTTGTTGATAGACACCTAGCACTTAATTAGAAATCCAGCAATTTTTTTAATTATAGTCACCACAGTGAATTGAAAAGGTGCCAAAAATATCTTGTAATTGTAAATATTTAATAACAGATACGTGTTTCTTTTGACTTTGGCGCACTACAGCTTTGTTTCATTGAGGCAGCTTGCACTTAAATCAGAATCCAGCAATTATTAAGTCACCACAGGTGGAATTGAAAGGTGCAAAAATATCTTGTATTAATACGATACATTAACATGATATATGGTTTTTTTGACTTTTTGCGCCACTACAAGCTTATGTTCCTTGAGGCAGCTTGCACTTAAAATTTTGAATACAAGCAATTTTTAATAGTCACCCACCCAACAGGTGAATTGAAAGGTGCCAAAAATATCTTTATTATAACCGAATACATAACAGATAACGTGGTTTATTCTGCACTTTTGCCCATCCAGATTTTGTTGATAGGACACCTTGCACTTAAAATTTGAATCCAGCAATTTATATAGTCCCACCACAGGTGAATTGAAAGGTGCCAAAAATATCTTGTAATTATAACGAAATACATAACAGATACATTTTTTTTACTTGTGCGCACCTACAGCTTTTGTTCCATTTGAGGTAGCTTCACCTTAAATGCTGAATCCGCAAATTTTATAGTCACCACCAGGTGAATTGAAAGGTGCCAATAATAATCCTTGTATTATTAACGAAAAAACATAACAGAATACGTGTTTTTTTTACTTTGGGGGGGGGGGCGCACTACAAGCTTTGTTCATTGAGGCAGCTTGCACTTTAAATCCTGAATCCAGCAATTTTTATAGTCACCACAGGTAAATTGTGAAAGGTTGCCAAAAATATCTTTGTATTTATACGAATACATAACAATACGTGTTTTTTTGACTTTGCGAACTACAGCTTTGGTTCAATTGAGGCTAGTCTTGCACATAAATCTGAATCCAGCAATTTTATTAGTCCACCACAGGTGATTTGAAAGGTGCCCAAAAATTACCTGTATTATCCGAATACATTTCAAGATACGTGTTTTTATCACTTTGGCGCAGGCCAGCTTTGGTTGAAAGATACTACTTTTGGCAGTTAAATTTGAATCCAGCAATTTTTGTGTAGTCAAAAACAGGTGAATTGATAGGTGCCAAAAATAAAAACCTTTGTATTATCTCCGAATCACCATTTCAGATACGTGTCTATTCCACCTTGAACGCAGGCCCAAGCTTTGTTAGATAGATTCTACATGCCAGTTTTATATTAGAATCCAGGCAATTTGTTTTATTTTGAGGGATTTGAGAATAGCTGTGATTTTCCCATCTTTTAAATAGAGGTCTTTCCAAAACCTTCCATACCTTTTTCTAAAATTTTTATATTTATCTGAACAATGGTGGAGCGAAATTCAGGTGGGTAAGCGTGCAACGTGAGTGTGGTAGGAAAACAATGAGGTAAGGGTATAAGGAGAAGGTGCTCCTTCCAGTGCTGCGACAACACGCATGCCAGCGGATCGTCCAGTTGCGAGGACCGACAGGCCTTAGACAATCGCTGGGGTCAGCCGCTGTAAATTTCTCAGTAGCGAACGAGAGCGTCGCCAATCTGTCCTTCCAGTGGTTAATGCAACCTTCATCCCAGCATCTCTAACCTCCTCGTCCTCCCTGTTTACGGCCAACAAATGTCGTCATCAGCATCAACCAGCATCCGCCCAACATGGAAGCAGCCCAAATGTCAACTCGTGTACCCACCACTGTGGATAATCCCATTTTTCTGAAGACGTCTGTTTGATGACAAAATGCGGTTGGGGTCAAAGTTATGTTAAAAGAACAAGAGCCAAAGAGGAATTTTTCTCTGCTTCTGATGCCCAGTTTTACTGGATTGTCCATCAGATGAGGGAAAGGTCAGCCGGTCACATTCGGCAAAAAATCCCCGGCGGTCGGGTCAACGCCTTGCGTCCCCTCCTTCAGTGCTTGTAGCCCGCAGCTATCCTGGAAGCAGAATGTCTCAGGACCACCAAGTCCACCACCTGTGTTGATGATGATTATGACGACATTGCGGATCCAACGTGGTCTTTTCAGCAGAATTTGGCTTTGCGAGCGCTTCAATCAACTGGATGAGGAGGGAAGACATGGTGTATTCAGTACGGGTTTCCACCATCAATAATGGAGGGAGGGCGGTCACAGAAGGTCCGCTGATATTGATTCCGCCAAGCCACTGTCAGCGCAAACCCGCGACCTTTGCTTATTCATCTACGTCAAAAAGGTCCAGGACCTCAAAGCCAGGGCCATCTTTGAGCAAGCCTCTTCTGATTCACACACCAGGGATGGTCATAATAATGCCGCCCTTATTGCCATAAAACGCCATAAGTAAGCAAGAACCTTAGTGTGTTAAACCACCACCAAACCATGCCTAGTCACATGCAAGGCGAATGCATGAGTTGAAATTAATGGAGCAACACTTGGCCAAAAACAAGGCCTAGACCCGACGGCCCGGCCTCCCAACCAACTGTCACACCCTCTGTCTCCGCCTCCATCCTCCCTCGGCGCTCGCGCCACCTACCAAGCGTTCCTCAGCTAGCCCAGACTCTCAGTAGTCATGCATCAGGGATCAAGCCTCCGCTCATCAGCCACTTCCAGCCGTCGCCCGAGTACCACCAGCACCACCGATAGAGCCCATTCTAACCCCCTTTCTCCTTCCGCCAGTTTTTTGAGGACGAACCTGCAACACGCTGTACATGGCCAGTCTAGCACCACCTTCTTGTCTTCCAGTTTTGGGAGCAGAAGAAAACACTTTTAAAAACCCAAGCCATTCCAAAGCAAAAGCCTAATGTCGCATTGCCAGCTTTTGGCCTTGGAAATAGTTGCCTTTTTCCGTCTGGTGGAACACAGATGGTTCTGCCCACATCATGGCCCTTAGGCCAGCCCCAATGCCAGATGCCGAGCAGGCATTTCTTTCCAGAAAAGCATCCCTGCCCTGGCCCATCACGTGTCATCTCTAAAATTTTACAAGCGCCGTTTGTCTGCATCTGGTGCCGAAAAGAATCCCCATCTGACCACCGACAACAAATGGACTAGTTAAGCACGGCCAAAGGCCCACTATATCTCCTGTGAACAGCTCACTGGGTGACCTGGGGGTTGGAATGTCCTCTGGGGGTGACGGTGGTTCTCAGGAGCCTCGCGGCGCAGCTCTTCAAAAAAAACGCAGGGATGGTGCAGGTTCTTTTCCCCAAGGGTCACCTCTGGTGGCATCCACGTGCCCAAGGAAGAAACCAAGGCCCGTGTTGATATTAACTGTCTTGGAGACCGTTCTCCACACACGAGGTCAGAGCTGTGGAAAGGCTTTTCCGCAACGAGACCGGGCGCTGGGCTCTGGGTGCCAAGAACCCTTGTGCCAGGCAAGGTAGTGGTGCGATAACCGGGCGATATCCTGCTGGCCCGCCCTTAGATCGTAGGCTGAGCACATCCCTTTTTTTCCTGGCACATGTCATGAACCTTGTCGTCCAGAAATTTCGAAAAAGAGCTACCCGGGTCTGGACCTGCCTGCTGAGAGAAAGGCTCGAAGTCTAAGTTCGCACTTCCGCCGTTCGCGATAAACACCCATCTTCTGTTCCCGCCTGTCTGCGTGCAGCGTCAAGCCTGCCCTTCGGCCCTCTGCCCCGTCAACCGTCTCATTGTTTGACTGTGGCAACACGCTGGAATTCCCACCCTCCACAATGCTCCACGATTGTGGCAGCACGCAATGCCATAACGCATTACGAAGTGACAGATGGACTGCACAAGCAGCGGTGGGCGGACCTCCGGGGTGGGTTTGGCCACTGAGAGTGGAGGCAGGTGAAAGAGCACTGCACATCCTTGCCAGTTTTTGAAGAAGCCACCAAAAATTGTCAGTGGCGGACAATGCCTTGTCCAGCATGACATTGTGGTGGAATCCCTTAGTTTCTGGAACGATCGTTTGTACACGTCTGAAACAACAGGTTTCCCTGCCCAGCGACGGAGGAGGAGATTGACACAGATGCGGACACGGAGCCCTTTCTCGTCCGTCAAATCCACAAGGCCCCATAGTTTCACAATTTCATTCGGTCTTCAGTTATGCAGTGGTTCGGGGTCCAGAGCTAAGTGCAAGGTGGCCATCACTCTCATGGTGCTTCATTCTCAGGCAAGTCAGGGCTTGTGTTGAAGCTGATGCCGGAGGCAAAGCGGGAGGAGGAAGGAGGAAGAGGAGGTAATTCCTAGAAAAACCGACGTTACTGACGTCACCTACGCCTAGAAAAGAGTTTGGCGCGAATTAGAGTGCCGGAGAGAGAGAAGATTAGGAATAATTCAGTTTGCTAGTGAGCCCCCATTCGACCCAGATGCTTTGAAATCAAGGCTTCCATCTCTCACATGAGTGCTTGGATTTGCTCCCATTTCCTCCAACATGAATCCCTCGCATTTAAGCACATCAAAATGAAAACAACATTACGGGTGGCCACGCCACCTGATCCCCGTACAAAAACAAAACTCAGCACTTTTCCTTTCCACCCACCCAAATAGAGAGTAAAATGCAGAATTGGAAGACCTTGGCGGATTGATCAACTGGGAGACATCTGTTGCGTCTGCTTCACGTTTCCTTAAATGTCACCCTGTGGAACCAACATCAGAAAGCGACGTGACGGCGAGTAGAGTGCAAGTAACCGTAGTGGGCAGCAGCAGCAGAAGACCAAGGTGGGCAAGAAGCCATAACGGGTGACCCTCTGGCAATCTTTTGTTTACCAACCTCACCTAAGCAATGCAGGGCAACACCTCCAACACCCAGAAGACCAGCTTAAGATCATGGTGGCACACGACTATCTGTGACCCAACAACCACCGATGTTTTTTGTATGTGTTCCGTGACCCAATAACTTCTGGGTATCCAAAATGAGACGAATGCCCCGACGCTGGCCACGCCAACGCCATAGAAGGTGTTTTTGTCTCTCCCCAGCAGCCAGCATCATATCTGAGGCGGAGACCTTCAGCAAACAGCGTGGAGGAAGGTCCATTACAGACAAACGCATCCGGTCTTTCCTCCACAGATAATTGTGGATCGTATTTTTGACTTACTCAGAAGAATACATGCAATGTATCTCTGAGGATGTTGAGGGCCACAAATGCCCGAGGTCTCACCGATTAAATTTTTTGCCGGTCTACTTCACAATTCACTCTTCCAAACAGAAATGGGTCCTCTTGAAAAAATGTTTTTTAAAAATGATCATTTCCTTAATGGCAATTTTTTATTCTCTTTTTCCTCAACAGTTCCATTGTTGGCTGGTATTTAGCTGTGGAGGAGACCTGTAAAAGACAGCAAGGTTTCAAAACGAATAAGCCCCCTTGTGACACCGTCCTGCAGCAGGTGACACTCTAGACAACCCAATCGGATTTCCGGAGACCATCTAAACCCCCACCCCTGATGAAGCCGATTTGCGATGGTGAAAACATGGTCGGGGAGGTCAGACCATGAACGTTTAAATAGTGATTTTCTCACCTCTGTCTAGAAGTGTTACCTGCTGCAGGAGGACGGATGCACAAGGGGGCCTATATTTGTTTTGTGTCCACGAGAATTAGGGACGACCTGCCTAAGTAGGAGGCTTTGGGATTCCCTTAACTGGAGCTAGTAAATTGCTGTATATATACAGGCTTTCCTTTAATTATTGGTGCTCCACCAGACTTGATAAAGAAAAGAGAGCTATTCCCTATCTTTCAAAGTTAGAAAGGTTAAATGGTGGAGGTTTAGAAAATCAGGTTTTTAAATAGTGTGCATAGAGGTTTAATAGTTATACATAATAAAAGTTACGTTTGTAGTGTTTTAAACAGATAGAGAACTGATAGAGTTAAGTTTGCCTGTGCAAAATAGTAAGTATAGTGATACAAAAGTCACTCTTTTGTTTTTCTTGTAACGGTTGCCCGCGGACCCGGTCCCCACGGACCGGCGGGCCGCACCCAGTTGTCCCCCGCGGCATGGTCCCCCGGCGGGGACGGGTGCCGCCGCGGGTCCCCACTGCCGCCCGTTGGCTGCATCCGTCCCCGTCTCCCTCACCTGACCGCGCGCTCTCCGCCGTTTCGCCTCCGCGATCCCCTGCTGGCCGGAGTGCGCCCATGCGCCGCTACCCTACGCGCGCGCCCAGTGGCGCACGCGCCTCGTTCCTGTAAATTTAAAGGGACATGCGCCGGTAATTGGCTAATGTTTAACCGGGCGCTGTCTCTACTTAAGTTTAGGTCCCTACGTCACTTCCCCCCCGCTGGATCTTTGTTGCCCCGTGCCTTTGAGAAAGCGTTCCCCTTGTTGCTATTAAAGCCTTGCCGTGTAACCAGACCTTGCTACGTTACTCTTTTCTCGACTACTCCGAAACCTCTGCCCGCTGCCCTGACCTTAATCGCCTGTCCTCGACCTCGAACCAATTGACCGCATGCCCTGACCATACTGCCTTGCCCACCACTACGATTCCTTGGATATTACGATTTTTTGTACTCGCTGCCAAACCTCGGCTGCCGCACGCCAGGCAAGTCACGTCAGGGGGTCGACCTTGGTACTCAAGCCGCAGCAAGTCCATCCCGGCTTTAGTTTTGTGCGGCGGGCTCTGGTGAAAACGGGGGCTACTTAATTCCTGTTCTCCTGGGCGTGGGCTTAAGCTTATCACATCGCCTGCGTTGGTCCGCGATCCACTACCAAGCAAGTCCGTTACAGTAAGATCCAGCCATGATTGCCGCCAAGGTGCCCCTTGCCAATCATCTCAGATTATATACGAACGGTTTGTTGCCCATCAAACGCAAAACAAAATTCGCGACAACAAGGTCAGCCAAGTTGGGCCAGCTCCATCGGCCATGGATGCTTCAGCTCTAGCATCCCGGCAGCCCGCCTCCGTCTGGTTGCTCCATCTCTACATCTGCAGTTCCTTTGGCCAACCGGGGACCTCAATCTTTTCGCTCCCTCTACCGCCCAGCTTTGCCGTGTGGATCCCCAGCTCTGCCGGGTTTCATTACGCAGTGCTCCCTATGCCAACGTGGAGCTATGGCGGACCAGTTTTCCTTCCGGAGAAGGTCTAAAGTGGCCTTCGTGGTGAGCCTACTTTCCCGGGAAGGCCCCTTGCTTGGCAACCCCCCCCTCTGTAACAGGAACCGACCCTGTGACTGCTGGACCTACAGATCTTCTCCAAATTCCGCACCGTTTTTGAGGAGCCGGCGCGTGCTTCCCTGCTGTAGTCTGCCCTCATGGGCCCTTTCGTCAGGGCGAGTCCTCTGTTGTGACTATGCGGTTTCAACTTTCCGTATCCCTGGCTTCGGAGCTCCGCGTGAAAACGATGCTGGTCCCTCGTGCGCCACCTTCAAAAAGGGTCCTAGTCCTGCCTGGTAAAAGACCCTTTGGCAGCAAGAGACCTCCCTTCCTCCCTGAACGAACTAATTCTTCTCCTTGGCCCACTCTGCGCATCGAAATCATGTCGCTGAAAGCAGGAGAGCTTCGCCAAGAAGAGAGGCTTGCTTTCAAATCCTCAGCGTCCCGTGAAAAGCTCGTCCACCTAGGATCCGTGTTGAAGAGCGTCTCTAGGTGCCGTTCCTTCCGTCTCACGTTTTGATGATTAGCCAGTGGAGGTGAAGACTGACCAGGGTTCTTCGTTCCGGAGTTCTGGCCTTCATATCCTGGACATCGGGGTCTGCCGGGAACATATCCATGCCTCCTGGTATCCCGGTACCGCCGTGCCTGTAGTTCGCCTGGAAAAAACCTTTGCTGATTATCCTCGGTCAGTGGGGAGGCTCCTCACTGATCCCATCCATATATAACCGGGCCAGTGACACTCCGATGGGGGCTCTACAGAATGAGAAATATCAGTTTCCACCGTCCTGACCCTGGCTTTCCTCGGCGATCCACCTTGGGGCTTCCCTGGCTGCAACGTCACGCCCCTCTACGCAGGGATTGAAGGACCTGGTGAGGTCCTGCGATGGGGACCAGAATGCCAGAACTCTGCATTTGGAGGTACCAACGCCCGTGCCTACCACTTCCCGCTCACGCCCGTTGCCGAGCTCCTGCAGGTCTACCAGCTGAGTACCATGACTTATGGGGACGTATTTCTCCCCGAGAAGGAGGGGCCGAACCTGTCTGCCACAACATCGGCCTTAACCAAGACTGCCCCATTGACCTCACTTCCAGCAACCAGTTCCGCCCCGGGGAAAGGGTCTACCGCTTATGTCTGTACCGGAGGACTCAGGCCATGTCGGCCTACAATACAAAGACTTTGCAGAAGGGTTTTCTTCTCCGTAAGCTCCCTATCCCCAGCCGGAGCCGGTTTTTTTTTTTTTTCGTTACAGAGAAAGATGGTTTTCCCTCCGTCCGTGTATTTGACTACGGGGACTCAATTAAAATCACCAGTGTAAAAAACCGCTAATCCTCTCTCCGCGTCGCATAACTTTTTGAACCGCCTCAAGGGGGGCTATAGTGTTATCCAAAATTGGACCTGCGAGGTGGCCTACAAACCTCCATCAGAATTTCGGAGGGTGGGAACGGAGTGGAAGACGGCGTTTAATAACCCGAGATGGACATTTGAATATCACTCGTAAGCCTTTGGGCTCTGCAAAACGCTCACAGCAGTGTTTCAAGAATTGTGGAACCGATTGTCTTCCTCCCGGGATCACCTGTTTACACCTGTTTTGTAGTGTACTTGGATGACATCCCTAATTTTTCCCTCTCACCCCGATCTTCAGACGCACACACGAACCCAGTGCGCCAGAGTTCTGCGACGTCCACGCAGCAATCCTCGAGTCTGTCCTACGCCAAAGCTGGGGAATGTACATGTTCCATCAGACCAGCCTACCCTTCCTCGGGTATATCGTCTCAAGCCAAGGCCGAAGATGGACCCAGCAAAAAACCTCTCTTCTCTGCGGGTACTGCAATGGCCTCGTCCCTGTGCGGTCTTCGGGCCATCCAAGCCTTTCCCCTGGGCTTCGGCGAATTAATACCCGCCAATTTATTCCCCACTTCTTCTCCTCCCACCGTGGTGGCTTCCTATCGTGCCCTCACTAGGAAAAACGCGAACCCCGAGATTCTGGTCTCCTGAGGCCTGAGAGGGCGCGCGTGTTGTTTGGTCTGAAAACTGGGCCTTCTCCACTGCACCTGGTTTTCTGGTCCGGCCTGATTCCGGAGAACCGTTTACCTTGGAGGTGGATGCTTTCTTCTTGGGGGCAGGCAGTCCTCCACAACAGAAAGGCCCCAAGAAGGGCAAGATTCCACATGTTGGTTCTTCTCTAAAGAAACCTTTTTCCGGCCGGCGGAGCGGAACTATGCCATTTGGGGACCCCGGGAAACTCTTGGCCATTCAAGTTATCCCCTGAGGAGTGGCGAAACATTCTGCTGGAGGGGCTCGCCATCCTTATCCGACTTTTTTAAAACGCGACCATAAAGAAATTTACTGTATCTACAGACGGCCCAGCCTTTTATGAATCCTCGACTCAACCCGATGGTGTCCCTCTTCTTTTTCTCACGCTGCGACTTTTCCACATACAATTCCGACCTGCTGAGGAAAAAACATCAAGGCTGACTCCCTCCCCCTCCCGGTGCCTCCGACTGTGGTGGCCACAGGGTGAAGAACCCGTGTCACAAACTCCATAATATTTCTCACCGAAAACGGTTGGTTTCACGTGCTCTTTTTCCCGCAGAACTCCAAACGGCCCACAGGCAAGACCTCGTGCCGCCCGCACTCAGGAAGAAGGTGTGGAATGGCCCCCAATAGCTCTCTCTGGCTGTTTCCCAATATCCGTGCACGGGAAGTCCTTACGCTATTGATCTCACCGCACTACAGGTGGCCTACCCTGGCACAGGATGTCAGGACCTTCAGTTCACCACGCGTCGCCTGTATCACATGTGCTCACCGAACAAGGTCCCACGCCAGAGCCCGCCGGTCTTCCTGCATCCTCTGCCCGGTGGCATGAGAATTCCCTGGACCCACATAAGAGCATGATTTCATCACTGAGCTTCCGCCTCCTCTGGAATTCGTCCATCCTGGTGGTTACCTGAACCGGTTTCTCAAAGATGTCCCACTTCGTACTATCCCGGAGCCTGCCCGTCTGTCCTCCACAATTAGCCAATCAGTTCTTCCGACATGTTTTTCTCCGTGACTACATGGTTTAACCTGTCAACACATTGTCTCCGACCTGCGGCGTCCAATTTGTGTTCCTCCCCGATTTTGGCGTGCACTATGCTTCCCGTCCCTGCAAGTCAAACTGGTACTTTTTTCCGTCAGCATACCACCCTCAATCCAATGGCAGGATGGAGCGGGTGAAACCAGATTCTGGGGGAATACCGTAAACGTCCACTTTGTATCTGGAACGTCGAGAAACTGGGGCCGAGCAACTTCCCTTGGGCCGAATTCCCTCGTACAACCATCGCGTTTCGGAGGCAGCCCGTGCGTCTCTCCATTCTTTGTAGTCTATGGCCGCCATCCCGCGCAACCCCCCCCTCCCCCTGGCCCCACTATTCCGGAGAGCCGCTGACAAACGACCAAGTTCCGGGATATCAAGGCGCCATCTGGCAGTAGGGACCCGCGACGTTCCTAACTCTTCGTGCCTCTGCCCGGTATGAAGACTCAGGGCAGATAAGAGGAGAAGAAAACTCCCCCCCCCGCCCCAACCTTTCCTCGCCAGGGGACAAGTTTTGGCCATCTCCACAAAGGTTTACGTGCGCCTGAGGTTCCTAGTCTCAAATTTGGGACCCTCGCATCCTCGGACCTTTCCAAGGTTCTTTCGGCAGTTGACCCCGGTTGAGTTACAAGCTCTCCCCTGCCTCCATCTCTCCGATCCAAACGCATCATGTCTCCCCTCCTTAAAGGGCCGCAGGTCCTGAACCATATTCTCTCACAGAATGTAACTCCAACTCCATCTCCCCCCTTTACCAAGTTCCCGCCCCGACATCTTTGAGGAAAGGACCATCTTGGAGTGAAGACGGTAGAGGAAGCGCTTCTTCCTCGTATATTTGAGAATGGCATCGCCCCGAGGAGAGTTCCTGGGAGCCAGAATGCCAACATCCAGAATCGTAAACTCTCCCTCCTCAGGTTTCTTCTGCGTCCTCAAAAAAGAGGGATGTCCTAAGGGGGGTGGGTACTGTAAAACGGTTGCCGGCACGCGTTCCCCCGGTCCCAAAAACGGAACGCGGTCCCCGCACCCGTGTCCCCCCGCGGTGCATGGTTGGTCCCCCCGGCGGGGAACGGGTGCCGCCGTGCGGGGTCCCCAACCGAGCCCAGCCCGTTGCCTGCACCCGTCCCCCGTCCTCCCTCACCTGACCCGCGCTCCACGGACCCCACGAGCTGATCCCCCCCGTTCGCATCCTGCCGTCCCCAGCTGGCCGATGCTCAATGCGCGCCTCCCCTAGCGCGCGCGGCACTCGCGAAGTCGTCCCGCCGCAGCCTCGTTCATGTAAATTTAAAAAAAGGGAGACAGTGCGCCGTTAATTGCTAATTTAACCGGGCGCTGTCCTCCGATTTAAAGTTTAGGGATCCTACGTCACTCTTCCCCCGCTGGATCTTTGGTTGCCCGCCGTGCCTTTGAGAAAAGCGTTCCTGTTTGTCTATTAAGCCTTGCGTTGTACCCAGAACCTTTGCTGAGACGTTTCTCGACTCGAACCTCTGCCCGCCTGCCCTGACCTATCGAGCCTGTCCCCATCGACCCTCGAACCATTTGCCGCCCCGCCTGCCCTGACCATAACCTGCCTTCCACCACTACGCTTCTTGATTAACGTTTTGTACCTCGCGCACCTCGGCCTGCCGCCGCAAGGCAAGTCACGTCAAGGTGGACGACCTGGTAGCCTCATACCGCAGCAAGGTCCATCGCCGCTTTGCGGCGGGCCTCCTTGGTGAAAAAAACCGGGGCTACTTAGATTTTCCCGTTCCCTGGCCGTGGCTTATGGCTATCATCGGCCTGCGGTGGTCCACGGATTCCACGTAACTAACCAAGTCCGTTACAGTCTCCTTGCCGAGATCCCAATTTTTTGGAGACTATGTGATTAGGTGAAAACTGACCCTCTATCTGTTTTCATTAACACCATTTACAGCCTCTTAATAACCCTTTCCTATTAATTTTGAGATGTGTTTTTGCCATCAATTCCTAAATTAGTTAATTTTTTCAAATGAAATGGAAAGATGTCTTTCTCTCAACTTCTGGTAAGTTTTCTATATTCTGTTGTGAATAAAATCCAGCTGTAATATATTCCTAAATCATTGCAGTCTTGTGTTCTTTACATTTTACACAACATGCAACTTTTTAAATGATCAATTTAGTTTGCATTATATTTATGGATTCTGTAACATTTATCTCTTTTAGTGGATACAAAGACTAGCAATCCTATGAGTATTGTTTTTACCTTGTTAACATTTTTTTTTTATGGATTATTATGGCATTACTAGACGTGAATTTTTTGAATATTGGTTCCATACGGACTTAGAAATGACTGCCCTTGGAACATCTATTAAAGCATACCAAGGATGCTTTGCAGAGGTAGCCCTACCCATTTATAGGTGTCACAGAACCTAAAGGCTACATTATGTACTGGATTATCCCTAATTTTAGTCATTTTAGGATGTCAGCTGTTAATCTTGGTCAGCTCCCATCAATTATGGTATGGCCATACTAGGAATGGGATTGAAAGAAAAAAAAGTCTGGTCAGGTAACATTGCCTTATCTTAGTGCAGTGTTTCTCAACTCTAGTCCTCAAGATCCACCAACAGGTTAAATTTTCTGGATTTTCTCAGTATTACACAGGTGATATAATTATTGTCAGTGCATTCTGTACAGGTGACTATTCTGCACTATTCTGCACAGGTGATATCAGTATTGTCAGTGCATTCTGCACAGGTGATATCATTATTGTCAGTGCATTTGCACAGGTCAATGTTTATTGCCCGGGCATTCGCACAAGTGATATCTTTATTGTCAGGCATTCTGACAGGTCAATGATTTTTGTCAGTGCATTCTGCAAAGTGAACATTATTTCAGTGATTCTGTCACAAGACCTTTTTTCTGCTTCCCAATGTCAGCTCCTCAATAACCGTCTCCAGATTTCTCCCGTGCTTCCCCTACTCTGGAACTCACTCCACAACACACCCCAGACCCCCCCAACTCTCACTAGCCTCAAAAGCAATCTGAAAAAACCCTTTCTTCAGACTGCCAAACCACAATAAACCCCATTGCTACTACTCCAACTCACAAAACATGTCTGCACCCTAAAACCTTCTGTTTCTTCCCACTTCCTCTGTTAAACTGTAAGCCTCGACAGGGCAGGGTCCTTTCTCCTTCTGTTACCAGTTGTTTTGGTTATTAATTGGTCACCTTTGTACTTGTTGACCTATGTATGTGTGTTCTTTCATGCAACCGGAAGTCACAGCGCTCTGGATACGCGAGGGCGTGCTCTAAAATAAATAAATAATAATAATACATAATTGTCAGTGCTTTACTGTGGGAGTCCTAGAAAAAATTGAATGTTGGTGGTCTTTGAGGATGCGGAGTGAGAAACACTCCCGTTTATGTAAAGAAATAAAGAATGTATATAAAACACAATTAGCCTTTGGTTGATTCTTATTTTAAGGAGATAAAGAAGATTTCATCTTCTCTTCTAAGAAGCATACAAGTTTCAATCTTGAGTTACAATACCACCTCATCCTCTGCTCTCTCTTATCTCTCTTTCCTCTAAGCTGCCACCACTTGCCCCATGGTGAGTCGCCTCCCATAGAGTTTTATCTCTAGCTATGGACTGCTTACTTTAGCAAATGAGAAGCTTACACTCTTTAGGGCTCTGTAGCCCTGTATACTACACTTTATAAATCTCAAGCAGTCATGTCACTGTAACAGTAATAGCTAGGAGCAGCAGAGCTGATATGTCAATCACTATTACAGACTCACCCACAGCCTGAACAGGAAGTATGAGGCCATCATGCTATTGATAACGCTTTTGGTCTAAAACTCAACCTTTTTTGCCCCCATAGGTTTCTATGGAGAAAAAGTGAGTTTTCCTAGACTTAAAACGTTTCATACATGTGGCCCCATATGAGTTTAAATCTGGTGTGCATCTGCTAATCTGCAATTGGTTGATAAAACCCTTTAAGTAATATGCGTTGTTGAATCTATATTATGAGGTTCTAGTAATGTTAGTGATAATCTCTAGTCGCCACTTTTGGTTAGCATATACAGTAATTTCTATAGCTGCCAAAAGCTCAGTACCCACTCAACTTGTGTGTTACTGTTACTTTCATGCACAAAGAACTGCCGACTGTTTTAATAAACACGGGATTCAGGTTTGCATAATACATAGTCAAACTAGACCATGCTGGCGCACATCCATTGTTTTACCCCAATAAATAAGATCAGTTTTTACATTAAATACTTTAAATAAACTTTAAACCTTGAATAGTTGTCACTTTTAAATAATATTTAATTAATGCAGAAGTGCAAAAACATTTTAACTGTAAATTAATAATTAACAAGTCAGTATTTTTACTAGTATATTAACTGTTCCAACCACTATATGCATTATGTTTATTTCTGCAACATTTCTCCCTTTGGCACATAATAATGACATCTCATACTTTATGAAAGTTAACTTGGGAATTGCTGAATGCTGACGATCATTTTATTGCTGCAGGGTGGTATATTTTTGATTTACTGAGGAAGTCTAATTTATAATATTTCCGCAGAGTATTTTTGTCTTTACACCATAATATACTGTAAAAATTGTATTTAGTGCATATCACTATGTTAAGAAATAAATGCATATTCTAAATTAATGAAATGCTTTCAGAAATAGTATACAGAACATTTTTACAATTGCCAAATAATCAAATATTTTGACTGATAATAGTGTTCAGAAAATCACAGGTAAAAGTAAGGACACGCAAGTTTCTTTTCTTGTAAATAGCACAAGGCCACATCAATATTTGATTCTAATCAAAACAGTTTATAAAGATAAATGGGAAGTAATTAAATGAAAAAAATAATAATCTTTTAACTTTTCAATAGTTTAATCAACACATTATTCACAGGTATGCAATTTTATTTGCTGGAAAAGGTAAAACTCTTGAAGTAAAGCTCTTATACCTGGCATTGTCCCCTTTGGCAGAAACAAACTCTAGCAGACTTTTATAGTCTTCTAACTGCCTACCATTCTCTGATATCAACTACAAGAAAAATTCTTTAACCTCCTCTATGAAGATTTCTTTTTCAACTTTGTGATGTTCGAGGACTTTCTTGCATGCATGTCCTTTTTCAAATAGGATGTAGATTTAGTTTGTGATTTGATCACTTAGAAATCCTTTGTTTCTATGTATATTCAGATATCCTTTAATGAATTTAGGCTAGATTCACATCTGTGTTGCAGGCTCTGCTTGTTTAGTGGAAAAGAAATGCAGCATGCTGCACTTTATTTCTCCATTAAAATTATAAAAAAAAATGACAAACTACATTATAAGCCAATAGACTGATCTGGGACTGCCACAATTATCAGCTTTGTGTATACATGATTTTTTAGTATTCCCTGGTACAAAAAAAAAGAAAAATTAATAGTGGATTCTCTCATGGTGAACTGTCCAGACCATGATAAAGCAAAACAACCCCAAACATATTTTCACCACAATGAATTACAGTTCATAACAGGATCTTAATATGACAACCTTATTTTTTTTTCTCCAACTACACCTCTGTCCGCAGCACATTGGGGCACATTTATTATGGCAATTGTGCCAGTAATTGCACCAGAATGTCAGCACAATTTGTGTCGAAATATTGGCATATATGCTTTACACATGCTTTAATATGTGTTTTACAAAGTTTTAGACACTTCTGTGCCTGTCCAACAAAAGGGGAGTGATTTTGTTGAAGATGAATTGAAGCCCTCAGCAGGTTCTCCAGAATATTTATCTTGTAATTTTCTAGGACAATTATACAAGCACTCTTTGGAAGTAAAGAATGTAAATGGAAGTAAGAGGAAAGTAAGAGGAAAAGAAGGAGACCATAGTACTAGACCAAATGATATAGAGATCATGGGTAGTGTTGAGCGATTATTATCGACAAAGTTGAAATCGGCACGGTTTTTATGTTGATCGGATTTTTTAGATCACGCGATAATTTAGGTTAAAATCCGTGCATTATCTATTAATATCGCGCCATTTTCGGCGCTTCCTGTCATTTTGGTGGCCGCAAATCACTTAGAGAATAGAGCAGGGTGAGCTGTGTGTGCGACGTCATGACTGGGATGTGTATGGTTGCGATTGGCTGGAAAAAATCACATGACCTCGTTTTACATAGAACAGCCCTTCCTGTTCATGATCAGTGTGTGTCAGTATCTCACAGGAGGAGGACGTGCGCTCTGCCTCTGTGCAAACAGCTCAGCGAAATTATTCTATTTTTTACAGAGACAGCTATACTTTTAGTGTGAATTAAAATTAGGTAGTCAGAGTTTTGCAGATTTTTTGGTAGTTAGGCAAAAATTTTTAAGGAGCTTTCTACCGCTGTAAAGTCAGGGGAGGAGCGGGGGGGGGGGGGGGCGGGGCGAAACAGACAAGTCTTTAAAGGATACTGGATATTGTACCCCCGACTTGTGCGCCCTTGCATTGCAATGCTTTATTATTAAAAGTTTTTGTTGAAATATTACTTGGATATTGGGCAGCTGAATTATATACGATACAGATCTTTTTAAAAACTCAGGTTATTTGTTAGGTGAAAAAACTCCCTTTTATTATTTTATACATTTCAGATGGGTTTGTTTTTTCACTTTTTGGTCGTAAAGCTTTGTTGATAGAGGTCCCTTGCCTTAAAATTTGATACAGAAATTTTGTAGTCACCCAGGTGTATTGATGGGTGCCAAAAGTCTTTTTTTATCCGTTTTTCATTTCAGATAGGTCTTTTTTTCACTTTTGGTCAGTAGCTTTGTTGATAGAGGCCCCCCCCCCCCCCCCCCCCCCAGTTTTTTTAAAAAATTTGAATCCAGCAATTTTGTAGTCCCAACAGGTGTAGATAGGTGCCAAAATCCCCTTTTATTATCGTATACATTTCAGGTTTGTTTTTTTCCTTTGGGCGGGCCAGCTTTGTTATAGAGCCCCCTTCCCCCATTAAAATTTGAACAGAAATTTTTGTAGTCCCCCAAGGTGATTGATAGTGCCAAAATACCGTTTTTTATCCGTATACATTTCAGATAGGGTTTTTTTTTCACTTTTGGGTAGGTAAAGCTTTGTTGATGAGGTCCCTTGCCTTAAATTTGAATCAGCAATTTTGTATCCCCACAGGTGTATTGTAGGTGCCAAAAATTTCCTTTTTTATTATCGTTCATTTCGATAGTGTTTTTTTCACTTTTGTCAGTCAAGCTTTGTTGTAGAGGTCCTTTGCATTAAATTTAAATCCAGCAATTTTGAAAATCACCACAGGTGTATTGATAGGGCCAAAAACCTTTTTTTATCCGTTAAATTTAGATAGGTGTTTTTTTCATTTTTTGGTCATAAAGTTTGTTGATAAGGTTCCTTTGAGTTAAATTTGAATCCAAATTTTTGTTCAAACAGGTGATTGATGGGTCCAAAAAATACCTTTATTATCGTAACTTTCAGATAGTGTTTTTTTTTACTTTGGGCGGGCCAGTTTGTTTGAGCCCCTTCAGTTAAAATTTGAACCCAGCTATTTTTGTGTCACCACAGGTTATTGATAGGTCCCAAAAATACCTTTTATTACCCGAAAACATTTAGAGGGGGTTTTTTTTTCATTTTGGCAGCAAGCTTTGTTATAGGGGCCCTTGCATTAAATTTAAATCCAGCAATTTGTAGCCCCCACAGGTGTATTGATAGGTCCCAAAATACCGTTTTTTCCGTAACATTTCAGATGTGTTTTTTTCCTTTTTTGGGTCAGTAAAGCTTTGTTTTTTAGAGGTACTTTGCATTAAATTTGAACCCAGCAATTTTGAAATCAAACAGGGTATTGATAGGTCCCAAAAATACCTTTTATTATCCGTATACATTTCAGATGGTGTTTTTTTTCACTTTTTGTCAGTCAAGCTTTTTTGTAGAGGTCCCCCCTTTTGCATTTTAAATTTGAACCCAGCAATTTTGTATCACACAGGTGTATTGATGGGTGCCAAAAATCCCTTTTTTTACCCCCAAAATACATTTCAGTAGGTGTTTTTTTACTTTAGGTCAGTCAAGCTTTGTTGAAAGAGGTACCTTGCACTTAAATTTGAATCCAGAAAATTTTGTTTTGATTTGAGGGATTTGAGAATAGTGTGTTTGCCATCTTTTTAATAAGAGATTTTCCAAAACTCTTCCATACCTTCTAAAATTTTTATCTTTTAAAACATGGAGCGAAATTAGGTGATAAGCGAGAAAAGAGGGGGGTGGACTGGGGTAGAGGTAGGAGAGAAGGTGTCTTCCATGCTGGCGAAAAAACCCCTCCCAGGGGATCGTGGGTTTGCAGGCCGTCAGGCCTGTCATCGCTGGGTCAGGGCCCTCTGAATCTAGTAACAAACCCCCCCCCCCCCCCCCCGTCGCTAATCTTTCTTAGTTGCTAATGAAACCCCTGCATCCAGCAGTCTTCCCCCTCGTCCTCCCAGTCCGGCCCAAAATGTCTCATCAGCATCATCGCATCGTCCAAATGAAGCGAAGGCAGCCCAAAGTTAATCGTTACCCACCACTGTGGATAATCCCTTTTCTGAAGACCCTTTGATGCCAAAATGCGGTTGGGGTCAGAAGGGATGTTTTAAAAAAATCAAAAAGGCCAAAAAGGGGATATTTTGTTTTGCTCGACGCCAGTTACTCATGCCCTAGAGGAGGAAAAGGAAGCCGGTCAAACGACAAAAAACCCGGCGGTCGGCAACGCCTTGCGTGCCTCTTGTTGAAGCCCGCAGCTCCTGGATGCAGAATGTCAGGCGAGGAAGTCACCCCGTTTGATGATGATGATGATGATGACGACATTGCGGATCCAAAATGGTTTTTCGCATATTTGCTTGCGAGCGCTTCTCACTGGACGAGGGGGAAGTGATGGGTTAGGTAATACGGGGCCCCCCTCAAAAAGGGGGAGGGGGTCGCTGAAGTCCGCTGATATGATTCTGCCAGCCAACGGTCAGCGGGAAACCCCGCTCCTCGCTTATCGCCGTCAAAAAAAGGGCCGGACCTCTCAAGCCTGGGCCCTTTTTGAGCAAGCCTCTGATTCACCCAGCGATTCTATGCCGCCTTTCCGTAAATGCATAAAATAGAGGCAAGAAATTAGGTGTTTAACCACCCCAAATGTGGTCCAAAAAAGCGAATGCTTAGTTGAAATGGAGGCAACATTGGCCAAAAAGGCCCCAGACCGAGCCGGCTTCCACCCACGTCACACCCCCTTTTCTCCGCCCCCTCCCCTCCGCCCCCACCAAGCGTTCCTCAGTGCCCATGTCTCTGAGTTTGATGGGATCAGCCTCGCTTCAGCTTTCCACTGTCGCCGAGTTCCCCAAACACCACCAGAGACCCATCCTACCCTTTGCTTCCGCCGCTTAAGACCTGCCACGCCGTCGCGGCCCGTCTAGCAGCCAGCCTTCTTTCTTTCCCGGTTTGGGAGTAGAAAAATACTTTAACCCAAAACCATCCCCCCAAACCGAAAGCCTGAAAAGTCGGCATTTCCAGGCTTTTGGCCTTGGAAATGTTGCCTTCCGTTGGTGGACACGATGGGTTTCCCCCAGTCATGGCCCTTGCCCCGCCCCCAATAGCAGTGCCGAGCAGGATTTCTTTTAAAAAAAGCCGTCCCCGACTGGCCCGCCCCGTGTCATCTAAAATCTCAAAAACCGTTGTCTGCATTTTGTGGTGGTCAAGACTCCTTTTTTAGGCACTTTTTAATCTGGAGGTCAGACAGGTTTAATGGTATACTGTGTAGGACAGGTTATAATGTCCAGTTTAACTAAAAAAGATGGTTCAAAAAACTCCTTTTCCCCACACTTTTTTAAACTGTGGGTCAGACAGGTTTAAGGTATCTTGATACAGAAAGGTATAGTCAATGTCCAGTTCAACTTAAATGGTGGTTCAAAGACTCCTTTTTCTGGCACTTTTGGAATCTGGGGGGTCTTTCAGGTTTGGGGTCATGTGTGGCCCGGACAGGCATAGTCAATGTCCCGTTCAACTAAAATGGTGGGTTTAAAGATCCTTTTCCCCACTTTTTTTAAACTGTGGGGCAGACAGGCTTAATGGTCATTGTGGTACAGAACAGGTTTGTCAATTCCAGTTCAACTAAAATGGGGTTGAAAAGGGCCTTTTTCCGGCACTTTTTAAACTGTGGGGGTAGAAAAGGGGTTAATGGTCATACTGGGTCCGGACAGGCATAGTCAATGTCCAGTTCAACTAAAATGGTGGTTTAAAGACTCCTTTTTCAGGCATTTTTTAATCTGGGGGTAGATTGGTTTAAGGGTCATGCTGGTTCCAGGACAGGGTAGTCAAGTCCAGTTCAAGGAAAATGATGGTTCAAATTACTGCCTTCTGGCACTTTTTTTTTTGTGGGTCATGAGGTTTAAGGGTAGGGTGTGGTGAAAACAGGGATAGTGAATGGTGTGTGACTTTTTTTCTGTAGCTTTTAAACCTAAGTGTGTTGCCTAAGATGTGCAATATCCTTTGACTGTTGTGGTGTTATTCCGCTTCTCCAGCCCTGTTTGGGTGTAATAATGAAGGTGTTGTTCCTTCCCATAGACTTTAATGGTCATGGCGATATCAATTATCGACTATCGGGGATGTCTTGATTTTTTTAAAAAACCATTGACTATGACCTATGACGATGTCAAAAAATAACGCCCCCATCACTAATCATGGGTATTCAATCACAGAATGCTAAAAATGACAGGGAAATTTGGCAACATCCTTATGTGATTTCAGAAGAGCAGGGAGCAGCAGAATTGTATCTCCATTGATAGGACCTGGATCAAGGAAAGAGAGGGCTCAGTCTTGCTTAAAATGAACAGGAATCTAATGTAAATCAGTGAATCATGACTACAAAAAGAAAAAAATGACATCAGGTTAAATAATTGTTGAGGCAAATATTAATTTCTTAATATGGAAGAACATTATTATGGTGAGATGAAAGCTGAAGGTCAAAACAGACTTGAAAAAAAGAGAAGGGTAATATGTACTGATGAGGGGCAAATAACTCAAAATAGCTGCCTGTATATGAACTTCACTGGCTTGGCTTCAATCCTTTTTTCACATTGCAAGACTTAGTGAGTCACATGTGAATTGAGGAGTTTTTCAAGAAATAGATGGTGCTAAAAAGCTCTTTAGTGCTTTCCCAAAAGCCTTTGTTATATAGAAAAAAGAGAAAAAGTCTTACCTAAAAATGAGACTGTGTTGGCCAGACATTGATTAAATGTCCAGATTGTTCACAATATAGCCAAAATTGTCTTGCCTTTGTGGGATAGCGGACCAGCCTCACTGTGTTTGCCAAATAGAATCATATGTTTAACAGTTGTGAAATATTCCATTGTATTATGCTGTTTGGCCACAAGATGCCGCTATTTCTGGTTTCTGATATATGTAAGTGAGGGACATGGTATAAGACTGGCACATGGCTTCGTCCATTTTGTAGAAGCTGCTGAGACTCAGAGGAGAGCAGACAGAGACAGTACCTGAGCAAGAAAGGACTTGGCTTTCCAAGATTCCGCCAGGCTCGGGACCTAGAGTGTACCAGAGACTTAGGAGAAGCCTGATTTCCTACACGGACATTGCTCCCCGAGTGAGAGCTCGGACGAAAAGGACAAGCTGCCGAGATAGAGAGGACCGTCTGCAGTCGGACCATCCACTTCATCCACAAGGAACTGTACCTCAAAACAGGAATTGCCAGCCATCTTTAAGGTACCTCAGCGGATGCGTTCACGCCAACGAGCTCATAACTGTGAGAAGGCCTGCTATTAGTTTAGTTAGTTTAGGTTCAGTTACAGGCCAAAGGAGGGTTTCCGAACTACACCTTTCTGTTCAGGACTTGGAAAAGAGTTTGCTAATACACCGTTATCTACTTGAACCGGTTCATCTGTGAGAAAGTTTGTGTCGCATGTGCATTTGGGAGGGAAGCGGGTGAATCCATTTCAGCTGTGTAAGCTGCTGTGCTGCACCACGAGCCCCTGCAACCACCACACACAATTGTTCCCGTTGGTGCTTAAGGTTAGAGATGGGCGAATTGATTCTAACGAAGTGAAATTCGTTTAGAATTTCAGGAAAACTTCGATTCTGAACGAAGTTGAAATTTGGGGTGATTCGCGGGAACGAAGCGTGTTTTTAATTGATAAAATGGCTGCGAGCACATGACGTTACATGGGGCAAAGAAGTCTGGGAGGAAGAAAGGCGTAGCCTTAATGACATGTGCAGAGATGAAGCCAATCAGAGACCGGGATTCTGTGACGTCACCGCACTATATAAGTCCGAACGCGACGCTGGCAGTTCACACTGCTCTCACTGTACTGTGTATGGAAGCTGCTGCTGCTCATGATAGCTCATACTAAAGAACTCACTTTTATACAGCAATTTTTGGGGGTCACAGCTTGTCTCAGAGACTGCTTCTCTTACGTTCTAATTCTGATTTTGTGGGGTATTGGAACTGAAGTCCAGTGTGCGTCCAATTCAGCTGCATATACATTTTAATGCTATCTGCTCAGTTCTTGAGCACATTGAATATACATTGTTGTATTCAGTTAAAGAAACAGTGTTTTTACAATCCAAATACCACTTAATTTTTGGTAGCTCATTTCTTTTGCACAATTTAGATCCAGAGGTTCATTAAGCATTGTTCTGCTGTTGTGGTCACTAAAAGAAACGGTACTTTTCAACGCCAAAGAAGAAATTTTGCCTATAGCATAATTCATATCCGAAGGTTAATTACGAGTTTTTCTGTTGTTGTGTTCTGTAAAATACAAGCCGTTTTAACACGCTACAAAGCTGGTAATTGTAGGCAGCACATTTCTTTTGCGCAATTTACATCCAAGGGATAACTAAGTATTTTTCTGCAGTTGTACTCAGTAAAAGAAACGTTTTTTTTCACCGCCAAAGAATAAATTCTGCAGCATAATTCATATCCGAAGGTTAATTAAGCCTGTTTGTCCTTTTATATTCAGTAAAATACACTGTGTTTTTAAACGGCAAATACAAGTATATTTTTCCTGGCCATTTGTGGAGCACAATTTATTTCCAAGGGTTACCCAAGCTTGTTACTGGATTCATTTGGAAACAAATACAGGGTGTGTATTTATCATATACAGATATTTTCATTAAACAGAGTCTGTACATTTTATAACAAACAGTATGTCAGACAGAGAGGTGGCAGGCTCTTCACATCGTCAGGAGAAGAGGGCATCAGCTTGCGCGTCAGGCCGCGGCGAAGCCAGCAAGTGGGTTGTGTGGCCGTGAGTCAGCAGGCCAGTTCCAGAGTGTGAGGTCAGGAGCCAAGCGACCACGGGGTAGAAAACCCGCTTCACAGGTCCAAGAAAGTAGCGGCACAGGGGCTCAGCAAGGCAGCGGCGGTAGTAGTCACTCAGTGCGGAGCGTTGCCAGTAAAATCAGCTACTCGGCGGTGTGGCAGTTCTTTGCTAAGACACTGGAGGAGCCGAATATGGGTATATGTAGAATCTGTGGGCAGAAAGTGAAGCGTGGCCAGGGAGCTAACGTTGGCACCACGGCCCTGCGTCAACACATGCAGCGTCACCATCCGGTGGCCTGGGAGAACCGTGGCTCAGATGTGGTGGTCCCACCTGCCACCACCATTGCAGCCAGTCAAGGCTCCACCACCTCTGCAGAAGGGAGCTGTTTCTCTTTGCCATCATTTCCTGGTCCAGATGCACTCTGCCGCCCCAGTTAGAAGATCTGCTGGACTATTGGGCAGCCAAACTGGATGTATGGCCGCAACTTGCCGAGTTTGCAGTGGAGAAGCTGTCCTGCCCGGTCAGTAGTGTGGCATCAGAGTTGGTGTTCAGTGCGGCGGGGGCCATACTTACCCCAAGGAGAACCTGTTTGTCCATGAGAAATGTGGAATGACTGACCTTTGTCAAGATAAATCAGGGGTGGATCGGCCAGGATTTCCACACACCAATGCCTTAGGCGTCAGAGTACATCAGCCATGACGCCTCACCCAAACTTTGAGAAATGAGTCTGGATTCAAACTACC
Organism: Phyllomedusa bahiana; assembly: GCA_025379985.1. Taxonomy (NCBI): domain Eukaryota; kingdom Metazoa; phylum Chordata; class Amphibia; order Anura; family Hylidae; genus Phyllomedusa; species Phyllomedusa bahiana. The sequence goes on along the minus strand of JAODAL010003405.1, from coordinate 110,393 downwards.
TGCCTCAGCCACTATTCTGATGCCGCCACCCGCCTGATGCCACACATCTGCTGACAGTTTCTCCATCTGCCACCAACCATCTTTACCAGGGACTGGTATTGCCACCCACCTCCACACTGTCATTGTGTCACTCTCTGACCTCATGCTGCCGCTGCTGCTGTTGTTGCTGCTGTGGTCACCTCCCCACCCTGTCATTGAGCTACTCTCTGACCTCATGCTGCTGCTGCCGTCACCTCCACTTTGTGTCATTGTGCCACTTTTTGGCCTACTCCAGTTTTTGCCATCTCCAGAATTTGTCATTGTTCCACTGTCTGACATCATGCTGCTGCTGTGACTGCTGCCGTGACCTACACACTCTGTCATTGTGCCACTGTCTGACCTCATGCTGCTGCTGTTGCTCCTGCCATGACCTCCACACTGTGTCATTGTGCCACTTTGTGGCCTACTCCTGTTTTTGCCACCTCCAGAATGTCATTGTGTCCCTGTCTGACCTCATTCTGCTGCTGTGGCTGCTGCCGTGACCTACACACTCTGTCATTGTGCCACTGTCTGACTTCATGTTGCTGCTGTGGCTGCTGCTGTGACCTCCACACTGTGTCATTGTGCCACTCTGTGGCCTACTCCCTTTTTTGCCACCTCCAGAATGTCATTGTGCCACTCCCTGACCTCATGCTGCTTCTGTGGCTGCTGCCGTGCCCTCCACACTGTGTTATTGTGTCACTTTGTGGCCTACTCCAGTTTTTGCCACCTCCAGAATGTCATTGTGCCACTGTCTGACCTCATGCTGCTGTGGCTGCTTTCGTCACCTCCCGACTCTGTCACTGTGCCACTCTGTGGCCTACTGATGTTGCCACCTGAGCCCTCGTCTTGTTTTTTTCCAGCTGGCGCTGCCATGACTTTATAAGGCTACATTCCCGCTTCAGTTTTTTGGTCAGTTTTGCCCTCTTAAGTGCCCAGGGAATTTTATAGTGAAGCGATTCTAAGAGCGGCGGCAGTCATCTGCGTGTCATACTAAAACAAAACATTGTATGAAGACCAAACGAAGCTCTTCTGCATATTTAAGCATGGCACGACGGTCTACAGCACCCTACAGGCTCTGTGCAGCCTGGAAATAGCTGTTTTCTAACGCGATTCGCTCCGAAGTAATTTTTGAGAAATTCGCCCATCTCTTCTTACGGTATTAAAAGGTAAGGGGTTATCGGCCTTGCAGCACAGGGGCCCAAGATACATATTTGTACACTTGTGTTTGGGGGAATTGTTCGCCATCCTGTTCTAGAGCGTTCAGTAACTCAAACCCTTGTTGAGCTGATGTTGGAGTCGTGTTCTTCGTCCGTAACTTCGCTGTATTCCGGTAAGCCTGCCTCGGGACTCGACTTACACCTTCATTTGCATGGTTGATGTACAGAACACCATGTTAAGCAGATTTGCATTGGTTCAGACTTTTGAAGGGGATGATCGTGAAACCAACCATGTGGTCTTAGATGCACTTTTGATGTTTTATTTGTATAATTATTACTTATTTTATTTTTTATTTTATTAATAATAATTTTGACGCATTTTTCATGCAGTCTGTCACATCCTGCTCACAGTCATTGTCCACTACGCCATGCTCACCTTTGGTTAAGCTAGGCTTTTCTCGAGCAGTTAGAAAAAGTATGTGAAACATAAAATAAATGTGTCTGTGACACGCTGTGACATGCTTCATCACAAATGCTTCTCTTTTTGTGTTTTTTATGTGAGTTTTACATTTTTTGGGCAATGTTTTTTACACCTCTTTAAAATGCATTTTTTCATGTATTTTTTTCTGTAGAGAAACATGTGAAAAAGTCACACATGAGGCATGCAGTACAACCAATTTTCATATTTCTGAAGCACTTATTTTAAATTTAATGTATGAAGGTGAATTTACAATGTCACTTATTTGTCATTTGTATCCTCCTTGAGCTCTCAAATTACGCCTAAATTGTATGAAGAAAGTAATATAAAACAAACAGTTAACACCGCTGCACTAATACAAAGAAAATGTGCTAAATAGTTAAGGTATGCTTTACTCAGTAAGTACAAACCATTCTGATTTGGAGACATGGATTAATTGAGAGTAGTTCTGTGACCTTTGTTATACTGGCAAAGGTTGGGTTCACTGCAGTCAATTTCCAATCAATCTAGTAAGGTTAACTACACGTGTCACAGTAAGAAATGAAACAATTACCAACAAATTTTATAGGCATAGTCTATCAAATGTAAAAGGCAATATGAAGAGTAAATGGAAATTATGCCTAAAGTGAGAATAAAACTGGAAAAATGCTATACTGTATAATAGCCATTATTTAAACAATAGTTACAAATGTCTTCAAATTTTAGATTTGTAGACCATAATATTGGAAAACAGTGAATTGTATGTCAGAATATTCAAAATATGTGGATTAAAATGGATCTGTTACGTGTACTTTCTGCTGCGGGGGCCTAATCATGGTAGCGCACCGTGCTGACTCATTTGGAAAGTTTGCCATTATAGCAGAAAAGCTTGTGAATGTGCTATGATACTGTGTGGGTTTTAAATCTTGCAAAGGGCTTAATTTACCTTTGAATGTGCTATACAGCTATGCACACAATGGATCTGATAAAAGTCCAGATTTAACTATAGGTACAGTAGGCCTATGTCTAGGCAGTCCTACAGTAAACCTGGTGAAGAAAAAATATATATATACAGTAATGTCATATATGCACATAATATTTGTCAATGTATCAGTTTAGAACTTTTTTTATCTGATCCAATTAACCTTTAACCCTTCCCTGCTGCAGCCAATTTTTTATGTTGCATTTGTTTTTTCCTCCCTGCCTTTGAGGACCCACAACTTTTTTATTTTTTAATCTACATAGTCATATGAGTTAAAGTCACATTGTTCTGGAACAAGATATACTTTTTTAATGATACTATTAATTGTCCCATATAATGTACTGGGAACCGAAAAAATATTCTAAGTGGGGTGTAAAGTGAAAAAAAAACGTAATTGCACCATTTTTGCGGGAGTTTTGTTTTTATGGTGTCAACATTTCAGTATAATTATTGTGTTATTTGCTTTCTGCAAGTCGGCATGATTCCTGTAATACCAAATGTGTAGAATTTTGTACTTTAAAAAAAATAAAAACATTCTCTAATCTTTAACTTTGCAATGGAGAGTCACTTTCTATCTATAACTGTCATCTTGTAGGCTGAAATATAGTTTTTATTAATACCATTTTAAGATACATGTGATTTTTCGATCGCTTTTTATTCCACTTTTCTGGGGATGTGGAATGACCTAAAAACTTGCAATTTTGCCGCTGTTAATTTTTAAAAATATTTTAATAGATCAAATTTGTATGGACAAAGTGATACAAATTATGTGTAACTTATTTATTTATTTATTTATTTTATTTGTTAAACTGCCAAAGAAGGATGATTTGAATTGCCTGCAAAAATTATACAAAGTGTGTATCAACTAAAAATACTATATGGATTCACTGTTAGATGATTAGGTGGACAGAGAGGGATATAGTGGCATGAACACTGTTGGCAGCCACACCTCAAGTGAGTTCAATCCACAAGCAAGACAATAACTAGTGATAACCGACCCTAAGAGATGACTGTCCCTGAATCTTCCATCAACCTGTTTGTAACATCTAACCCTGTGACCAAAACTCCTCTGACCCTATTCTACCTGTAAAATTTACCCTCAAGTTATTCCTAAGCTACAACTTGACCCACACACAAGTTACTCTTAGACCCAGAGCAGAGCACAGCAGAAAACAAACACAAAAACAAAACAGATTCTTAAGACCTACAATAAACTCAGGCAGAGCAAGGCAAGGCAGAATTTTGTAGATTACTAGATAAGTTTCAAGACAGAACAATCTCTCATAGCAAACACTATAGTCCACACAAGTCACCTAACTCAGCAAGCATTATACAATAGCTGGCAATTATCCAATCCTCTCTAACAAGTTCAGAGGTGTGTTACCTGGTTAGTTGATTTGTTCTGAATTTTTTTTAAGGTGGTTGCCTAGCAACCACTTCACTTGAGATCTAATTTGAAGGAACAAAATAGCAGGAGATTTCCTGCCATTCACACAAAAAGTTGTTACAAACACCAATAAAAATGCAGAGACAAATGCAACAAAACACTGTGTGTTAATCCAGCCTACAATCTGTAGTAAAATATGATATTTTACATGGAATTTCTGTAGTCAACTGTACTTTTTTAAAACAGCATGCTTTAGGAATGAGGTCTTTTCTGTCATACTGTCACGCCGGCAACTTGCTCGCCAGCAAATGTCTATTGTGTGGCTATTCCCTGCCTTTGGTCAATTTACTGAAGCTGCTTCTATCCATGTTGCAAACACTTCCAGCACTGCTACACCTTGCTGCTGCTGGATAGTTTCACCTTCCTATAGAAAGGCATGGCCAGACATTTAACCCCCACAGTGTCCTGCAGTGTCTGGCTTCCCCATCCTATCCCATGCCTCTAGTGTGCATATTAGGCAGCTCTTTGCTTCACACATTGCATGACCTTAGGTTCTTTTCTCTATGTGTCCTGCAAAGGTGTTTTGTATCCTGATCTCCTGTTCCTGCTCCCAATGTTATATTGTTTTGTCTGGCCTCTCCGCTCCTGACCTCAACTACGTTGTTTGAACCTGTGCTGCCTGCCTTGACCCCAGATTGCCTGACTATGCCTCTGTGGCTCCACACACGCTGTTGTCACACATACTTCCCAAAGGTTTTTCTACAGGATTAAAAAAAATTACAGGTTTGATCCCAGTGAGCAGCTAATGTAATATGAACTACTGGAAGTTTTTGAGGGATATGGTAGAAAATTCACCAATCCATCTGAGTGCCCATGTTGACTCCTGTCCAGCACAAAAAGCATCAGAATTGGACCAAGGAGCAATTAAAAAAGGAGACTTGCTCGTATAAATGTTTCCTTTTATATCACGTGGGTTGGCAAGGGCATTAACGTCACTTAATACTTGTGGATTTGGCACTAAGATGCACTTTAAAGTATGATGCTTCAGACCAAATATGCCCCTTTCATAGCAAAGGTACTCCCTATCAGCAGCATCCTTTTTCAGCATAAGACAGCACTTTCTACACTTTAAATATTGGTCAGGAGTAGTTTGAAAAAAAAAAAAGAAATTGAAATAACTTTATTCTGTGGGTCAATTCAATCACTGCAATACTAAATGTATAAAAAAATTATGTTTTACTACCTTTGCAAATTGAAAAAACAAAAAATTACAAAATTTTTTTTGTGCTGCCATATCCCAGAACCTATCATTGCTAGTGCAGTGTAGGTGCTGGTGGGGACACTGAGCTAATACAGGGAACTGCTTTCCTTGGTCCAACTACTTAGATCCTGTTGTTGATATTGTTGTGGCAGGAGCCCAGCCCTATGTTATCAGCTGGGATCCTGCCGCTGATCCTGTGGTTAGAGCAGCAGATCATCATGATGTATACAGTGGTGCATACATTGGACTTCAAACTACATCAGATTTTCAAAAAAGTCCTAAAAAGTCCTCAATGTAGATAAAGAGAAGCAATAAAATGAGTCAAATATATATATATATAATATATATATATATATATATATTTATATATACTTAAATATATATTTATATATATATATATATATATATATATATATATATATATATATATATATATATGTCATTTATTTATTGGGGAAAATGATCCAATTTTGCATACAGTGAAGGAATTAATTATTTGATCCCTTGCTAATTTTGTAAGTTTGACCACTGACAAAGACATGAACAGTCTAAAGTTTTAAGGGTAGGTTAATTTTAACATTAAAAGATAGAATATCCAAAATAAAATCCAGAAAATCACATTATATAGATTATATAAATTTATTTGCATTTTGCTGAGAGAAGTAAGTACTTGATCACCTACCAACCATTAAGAGCTCTTGCTCCTACAGACCAGTTAGAAGCTTCTAATCAACTCATTACCTACATTAAAGACAGCTGTCTTAAATAGTCACCTTTATAAAAAAAAGACTCCTGTCCACAGACTCAATCAGTCAGACTCTGCTCTACAACATGGGCAAGACCAAAGAGCTTTCTAAGGATGTCAGGGACAAGATCATGGGCTGCAAAACCATAAGTAAGATCCTGGGTGAGAAGGAGACAACTGTTGGTCCAATAGTAGGAAAATTTAAGAAATTCAAAATGACTATCAATCAACATCGATCTGGGGCACCATGCAAAATCTCATCTCGTGGGGTATCCTTGATCATGAGGAAGATGAGAGATCAGCCTAAAACTACATGTAGGGAACTTGTTAATGATCTCAAGGCAGCTGGGACCACAGTCACCAAGAAAACCATTGGTAACACATTACACCATAATGGTTTAAAATCCTGGAGTGCCCGCATGGTCCCCCTGCTTAAGAAGACACATGTGCAGGTCCATCTGAAGTTTGCCAATGAACACCTGGATGATTCTGTGAGTGATTGGGAGACGGTGCTGTGATCAGATGAGACAAAAATTGAGCTCTTTGGCATTAACTCAACTCACCATGTTTGGAGGAAGAGAAATGCTGCCTATGACTCAAACAACACCATCCCCATTGTCAAGCATGGAGGTGGAAACATTATGTTTTGGGGTTGTTTCTCGGCTTAGGGCACAGGACTACTTCACTGCATCAATGGGAGAATGGATAGAGCCATGTACCGTAAACTCTTGAGTGACAAGCTCCTTACCTCGGCCAGGACATTACAAATGGGTCATGGCTGGGTGTTCCAGCAAGACAATGACCCAAAACATATAACCAAGGCAACAAAGAAGCGGCTCAAAAAAGCACATTAAGGTCTTGGAGTGGCCTAGCCAGTCTCCAAACCTTAATCCCATAGTAAACTTATGGAGGGAGTTGAAGCTCCTAGTTGCCAAGCGACAACCTCAAAATCTTAATGATTTAGAGATGCTCTGAAAAGAGGAGTGAACCAAAATTCCTCCTGACATGTGTGCAATCATCAACTGCAAAAAAGACGGATAAAATACTTATTTCTCACTGCAAAATGCAGATAAATAAATATAATGCATACAATGTGATTTTCTGGATTTTATTTTGGACATTCTATCTCTCAATGTTAAAATTAACCTACCCTTAAAATTATAGACTGTTCATTTCTTTGTCAGTGGTCAAACTTACAAAATCAGCAAGGGATCAAATAATTATTTCCTTCACTGTATCTGTGAGTGCCAAAAGTATTTGGGCCATATGGATTGTCAGAAAATATGAACACTTATAGGTAAAAGTCAAGATTAAAATTAAAATTTAGTGCTGAAATGAAAGCAGGGATTATTTGAATATCATTTTATATTGCACAAGGTCTGGATTGGGACTAAAAAACAGCCCTTGCACAAAAGTCCTCATACAATATCTGCCTCTATATTTTTCACTTGTCACATACCTCACCAGTTTCTAAAATAAACAACACTTTCAATACAAGCAAGAAAGTAATAATGACACATAGAAACTCCTAATCCTAGACTTTGGTGCAGGGGTGCGCTCACTTTTACAATTTGGGACAAGGGATCGCTGCCACTATATAAGCACAGATATAACCTATAGTACCACCATATAGCAATATCATATTAGTTTGATACTAGTTCAGGTTGCCATTACACAGTGAAGCAAAAGGTATACAGACGCCCATTAGTTAGGTGGGTATATAGCCTCCATTAAGTAGATATGTATTTATATTGACCCCCATTAGCTAGGTAAGTAGATAGACATCCCATGAAATAGGTAGATATATCAACCTCCTAGTAGGTAGGTATATAGACCACCCAGTAGGTAGGTAGATATATTCCCCCCAGTAGTTAGGTGGGTATATAGGCCCCCTAATAAGATAAGGGGTTATATAAGCCCCCTCAGTAGGTAAGTAGGTAGGTATAAAGGTCCCCTCAGTAGTTGTGTAGGTATATAGGCCCCCCAGTACATAGGCATATAGGCCCCATAAGTAGGTATGAATATAGGCTTTCTCAGTACTATGGTAGGTATATAGCCCCCCCCCCGAAGATAAGTAGGTATATATTCCTACTGGTAAATCTTTATGGTTAAATATATAGGATTATGGGCCCATCCAGCTCTAAAAAGAGTATAAACTAACAGCTACAAATTTACATGAAATCATGAAAATATCTTACTTAAATATTAAGGCATTTTTTAAAAAACACTGTAGCAGATTTATTAATTGACTAAAGCCATGATGTCATGGTCAGCTGCTAGTATTCTGGGCATTGGTTTAGAAGGTCTTCCAAAACTTTGTTGCATGATAAGCCCCAGGTCCATTTCACAACAATATGCCAACGACTACTGAAAGTTAAAAGCTTTAACTTTTTATATTTACTGTCAGTTTACGCTTCACACATACGGCTTTTCTACACGGAATTATGTTAATTTTGTCAATGCCACCATTTTAGAAAACATACTGCTACATTTAACATAAAATCTGAAAAACCTTCACAAAAATTACAGGATTTTTTGAAAAAACACTGTAGCAGATTTATTAATGTCTAACTTTGGCCAGTTTTTTTAAAATCGGGGGCATGTTTAAAAAGGTCTTCCAAAATTTTTTTGCATAAAAAGCAAGGCATTTCCCCAAAAAATGCACGATTACTAAAATTTTTAAAAAGCCTTCTTTTTAAATTTTTTACTTTCATTTTCGGGCTTAATAGGCCTTTTCTCCCCGGAGAGTTATTTTTTCTGCCACCCTTTTTAGAAAACATACTGTATATTTATAAACTGTAATTAACTCTTTACCAATGTTTTTGTATTTTTAATTGTTTTCTGTTTACCACGCCACATAAGTAAAATTGTATCTTTTTTCAGCATGATTATGAAGATGCCAAATAGTTACAGTTTTTTAATGTTCATCAAAATATTAACGAAACTAATTTATTTTTTGTGTCACCACATTGCAAAAGCTATAAATTTTCTAATGTTCTGTCAGTGAAGCCAAAGTAGGGCTTGTTTTTTTTTTGCCACAAGATGTTTTATTGGTGTATTTTGGAGTAGATGGGACCTATAAATTAAATTCATGATGCAGCAATTTTTATTAAAGTTAATTTTTTCTTATTGAGGACCCACTTTTTGAGGCTGAAATGTAGTATTGGTTTCATTTTTGAATACACACAACATTTTGATCAATTTTTATTTAAATATTTTGGAAACATATAATGACAAAAAAAAATTGACAATGTGACATTAGGTATTTTTTCCCAACAAAATTCACCGTACAAGATAAATAATGTTATAGTTTAATAGATCATACTTTTATAGGTGCTGAAATACCAGTTAAGTGTAAAGTAAAATGTATTAGTAAAATGGCAAAAATAGGTGTTTTTTCATATTTTTATAGACTTTGTTTTTTTACTTGTACTTTGAGCCCTCCTAGGATACTAGACCACTAGAGGGCACGGTAGTTTGTATACTGTTCTTCAATAGTAATATATTGAAATGCAGTGTACAAAAATGTCTCTTCTATTACATGCAGTGATGGAAGCCTTCAGGAGGGCTAAATGGACAAGGAACTTTGACCACTGACATCATGACATAACTCTACATTAAGGAAGTAAGGGGTTAACTTTTACTACTTGTGGGGTGGGAAAAAAACTAACATATAATGGGAAATCTGTATGACATCAGACACACATGGACACCAAAACCAACAGAAAGATACAAAAAATGGTGTGTATTATAAAACTTAAAATTTAGTAGAATAAAGGCTAAAAAACGTACGCAATACTGTGTATCAAATGGTTTAAGAAAAACTTTGAGATTCTTAGTTCACACATTTTGATCAAAAAATGCTTAAGCTACCCACGACTTACAACGTGATCTCAAGGCGGGTAGTCCTACGCTATTTTTACCTCTCAAAAGAGCCAAGTTCAGGCTTCCCACCGGGTCAACCGACCTCCATTATCCAGAGAGAAAAATAAAAAAAACACTAGCCTTGCAAGCACACTGTACTTATAGCAGCCTGTGAAGTTGGGAAGGGTGCTAGAAACCAAAATAGAGGCATCACTTTCTCCCTGTATAGATTAAAAGCAATATATGCCAGATACAACGTAGAGTTCTGCACAAAAAATTTTTCTAAAAAATACAATGTGAACCTCGGTCAAATGGTTTAATTCTCAAAATGTCAAACAAATTAACAAGGGTACAGTATATAATGAGGGATATGTCTAAAAAATTACAATGCCAGAGAACTTAAATTCCTAGATTACCCTGCTTGCCCTACAAAAAGAGAATACAGGTTTTTTTTTTCTGAAAAGGATGACCTCCAGGATTCTATTCCTATGGCACACTGACCCCTATACTTGCTCTCAAATGGTACAATATAGTCCCAAGATACAAGGCAGTCCCAACATGTTTCTGTGCACCAATAACACTTCCTCAGGAGACAAAGCTGGCAAAATGAAGGTACCATATAGCATATGAAATGAAGAAATAATATTGTTAAATGAAACAAGGTAACTTCTCATAACATGCAAACAGTATGCCCACAATATTAATGATTCTAAAAAAAGGGCGAAGATGTGGCAATAAAATAAACATTAATGGGAGAACCCAAGATAAGGTCCTCCAAAGTAAGAGCAATAATACCCCAGGTGAAACACTTAAGAGTTAAATCAATCTCTACAAATTTGTCTTTATGATTCCAGAACAACTGGTCAAAACAATATTGGAGAAGAGTAAAAATTAAGGAGTTAAACTGAGGCAAGTACTATATTTACTATTTTGCCATAGGCAAACTTAAACTCTATCAGTTCTCTATCTATTAAACACTAAAACGTAACTATTTTGACTATGGCAAAATAGTAAATATAGTGATCAAAAGTCACTCTTTGTTCTCTTGCGAGATTCCCAATTTTTTGGAGATTATGAAACTGAGGTAAGGTCCCTTAATATGAGAGCAATAAAACGCCAGAACAGAAACTTTAAGAGAACCTGTCATTATGCCCCCCCTTGCGAAGGACAGCACAAGCTAGTGACAGACATGCAGTTTCCAGCGCTGTGTCCCTTATTCTGTAATATGCTGTCATTTTCGAGTATTTAACTCCTTAACGACCGCCCGCCGACTTTTGACATGGGCTCGTGCGGGTCGTTCGTCTGCTGCGACGTCTTTTGACGGGGCTGCAGCCACGATCCCAGAGCATCTCCTGCAAGCACTGTGGAGCAGAGGAAACCTCCGCAACCCGGTGCTTTAACCCTTTGATTGCGGCGGTGTGTTACCGTAGCACAATCAAAGGGTTCCCCTGCTCTGTCGGGTGATCCGAACACCTGGTGACCCGACAGAGCCCGGGGAACGGCTGCATAGTCAGCCCTGGGGAACTAGAGTGGCCCCAGAGCTGTCTGTGTACTAAGCCAGTGACCAGGCCAGCCTGTGTGCTGTCCTAATCACTGCCTGTGTCAAACTGACACAGATTATAATGTATTAGCATTTATGAATATGCTAATACATTACTAAGTGTAAAAGGAAAAAAAAATATAAAACAGTTCTCCCTTAATGGGATTCAAAAAAAAGTAAAAAAAAAAACATAAAAAGTGTAAAAAAAAGGAATAAAAAAATAAAAAATAAAATAAAAATAAATATCTAATAAAAAATAATTGTGCATAAATTACACACACAAAAAAACCTACACATATTTGGTATCCACATGACCGTAATAACCTGTAGAATCAATCTAACAAGTTATTAAGTGTGAAATGTGAATGGTGTAAAAAAAAAATTAAAAAAAACAAAAAAATAAAATAAAAAAAATACTGTAATTATTTATAAGTGAACTTAAACTATTCCCCCATAAAGTACAACTTGTCTCGAATAAAACAAGGCCTCATACAACTGCGTGATTGAAAAAATATAAAAGTTACAACTGTTTCAGCGTTCAGCTAAAGGGGTTAATGCTCAAATCTGGCAGTTTTCAGTCAGAAAAGATTCCAATTTATTCATTAGCAGGTGTTAGCCCCGCCTACCGAGGCTAGCTCCACCCACCTGACCGTTAGTCACATGTTTCTACCTATTCAAAGTGATGGGTTCAACAGGTATGAGGTGGGCAGGGCTACCCTCAGCTGGGGGGGGGGCATGACTTAATTGATTCTTTTCATGACTCTTTTCTGGCTGAAAACTGCAGATTTGACCATTTAATGCTATGAAACTACAGCATCTTACAGAATAAGGGACACAGCACTTTAAACAGCATGTCTGACATCACCTTGTGCTGCCATCAGCAAGGGGTGAGTAATCCATGTGACAGTTTCTCTTTAAACACTTATGAGTTAATGCCATTGCTCATGCTACACCCATGATAAAGGTATCGATGTACACCTCTGGTAAGGTGTCTAAAATCAGAGAAAACACTTACCCTGGTCTTCAGTACACACCCATGATAAGGTACTTGGCAGCCAGAGAGTTACTCACCTTTGGGTTGGGAGTATAACAAACAAAACAAAATGCATTTACCGTATATACTCGAGTATAAGCTGAGTTTTTCAGCACAAAAAATGTGCTGAAAAATCCCCGCTCGGCTTATATTCGAGTCACTGTCGGCGCTCGGGCGCTGCGATAGCCCGTGCGCCGACAGGGACGCTTCAGTTACATGCGACTCCTCAGGGAGCGCATATAACCGAATCCCGAGTCAGCTGACAGCGTTCGGGCGCTGCGGTGGCCCGTGCGCTGTCAGCTATCTCTTCCCCTGCATGCAACTCCTCCGGAGCGTATGCAGGAGAAGAGATACCCACTGCGGGGCAGAGAGCGAGCGCTCCGTGCTCCGCAGTGGACTCCGGCCGGCCACAAACTCGCGGCCGTCCGGAGTTTCCGGCACAGGCAGCGTGTGTCATCACACTGCGTGCGCGGCCTTATGACGTCACCCGCCTGTGCCGAGAAGACCGAGGAACGCGCCCAGGAGACTGAGCAGCGGGGATCGAGGTAAGTGGTTGTTTTTTGTTTTAAAACGATGCCTATACCTGCCTAGTACTTCCTATACCTGCCCTATACCTGCCTAGTACTATCTATACCTGCCTAGTACTGCCTATACCTGCCCTATACCTGCCTAGTACTATCTATACCTGCCTATACCTGCCTAGTACTGCCTATACCTGCCCTATACCTGCCTAGTACTGCCTATACCTGCCCTATACCTGCCTAGTACTATCTATACCTGCCTAGTACTGCCTATACCTGCCCTATACCTGCCTAGTACTATCTATACCTGCCTAGTACTGCCTATACCTGCCCTATACCTGCCTAGTACTATCTATACCTGCCTATACTTACCTAGTACTGCCTATACCTGCCCTATACCTGCCTAGTACCATCTATACCTGCCTAGTATTGCCTATACCTGCCTAGTACTATCTATACCTGCCTATACCTGCCTAGTACTGCCTATACCTGCCCTATACCTGCCTAGTACTATCTATACCTGCCTATACCTGCCTAGTACTGCCTATACCTGCCCTATACCTGCCTAGTACTATCTATACCTGCCTATACCTGCCTAGTACTGCCTATACCTGCCCTATACCTGCCTAGTACTATCTATACCTGCCTATACTTGCCTAGTACTGAATATGCCTGCCCTATACCTGCCTAGTACTGCCTATACCTGCTTAGTACTATCTATACCTGCCTATACCTGCCTAGTACTGCCTATACCTGCCCTATACCTGCCTAGTACTATCTATACCTGCCTATACCTGCCTAGTACTGCCTATACCTGCCCTATACCTGCCTAGTACTATCTATACCTGCCTATACTTGCCTAGTACTGCCTATAGCCTGCCTATACCTGCCTAGTACTTCCTATACCTGCCTAATACTGCCTATAGCCTGCCTATACCTGCCTAGTACTGCCTATACCTGCCTAGGGGACCTAAACCTGCCTATAGCCTGCCTAGGTGACCTACATCTGCCTATAGCCTGTCTAGGGGGACCTATGCCTGTCTATACCTGCCTATAGCCTGCCTAGGCAACCTATACCTGCCTATAGCCTGCCTAGGGGGACCTATACCTGCCTATACCAGCCTATAACGACCTATACCCTGCCTATGAGGACCTATACCTGCCTATGGGGGCAATTGCCTGCCTATAGCCTGCCTAGGGGGACATATAGCTGCCTATACCAGTCTATGGGCTTCATTAAACTGCCTATACATGCCTATAACCTGCCTATGGGGGACATTAAACTGCCTATACCAGCCTATATCTGCCTATGAGGGACATTAAACTGCCTATATCTGCCTATGAGGGACATGAAACTGCCTATACCTGCCTATATCTGCATATGGGGGACATTAAACTGCCTATACCTGCCTATGGGGGACATTAAACTGCCTATGTAGTTTTATTGGTATCTATTTTTATTTTTAAAATTCACCAGTAGCCGCTGCATTTTCCACCCTAGGCTTATACTCGAGTCAATAAGCTTTCCCGGTTTTTGTAGCAAAAGTAGGTGCCTCGGCTTATACTCGGGTCGGCTTATACTCGAGTATATACGGTACTTGATTGCTGATTTAATGCTTTGATATACTTAGTACACCTGATTGCGATTGTTGGGCGCAGATGGCAGACAGAGGGCTAAACGAGATTTAAATTATCTCTGATCCGGCTAGTACAACAAGTGGCTAGCTGTCAGTTGTGGAAATCACATGGACACACTTCCTGTGCCTGCACAATCTGAATTATGGTCACAAATTATGACAGTAATTACGGTAATCCACCGTTCTCATAGAGAACAGTGGATTCCGTCGCTCCTACCCGCTCGGCGAATCCGCCGGGCGGGGAGAAAGTCACCTGCACATTATCCAGGCGCAATACGCGGCCTGGATAATGTAAGTCTATGGGGCCGACGGGCCGCGCCCCCGCCCCTTATTCAAGCCGGAATTGCGAGCGCAATCCGGCTCGCAATTCCGGCTTGAATAAGCCATGTGAAAAGGGGCTTATATGGAAGAAGAAAAGACCCTGTCCATGAAAAACTTACAATCTATGATGGAGAATGGGGAGAAAAAGGTGAGGGATGGAGATGTGTGTATTATTGTGTAATAGCAGCAGGGTTAATGTAAGTTGTTGACTATCCTGAAGAGAGAAGTCTTTTCAGGTTTCATTCGAAAGTTGTAAAGGTGGCGGAGAGTCTGATGTGTTGTGGTAGTGAATTCCTAACTGCAATCTTTAACCTTTCTCTCTCCACTAGGATCTTTCCATCCTCCTTTAAACATGCTCTTATAACACCTTTACTAGAAAAGCCCACTCTGGACGCATCCTGCAAGGCTAATTACTGACCAGTCTCTAACCTGCCCTTCATCTCTAAACTCTTGGAACACTTTGTCTAAAGTCGATTAATCTATCTCTCTATTAACTCTCTTTTTGACCCTATACAATCAGGTTTCCCCAATTTACACTCCATAGAAACTGCTCTAGCTAAAGTCTTAAATGATCTCCTGGCAGCTAAATCTCAGGGCAACTACCCACTTCTTCTATATCTCTCTGCAGCGTTTGACACTGTTGATCACCATATTCTCCTCAGCTCAGCTCCATTGGCCTCAAGGATACCGCACTCTCTTGGTTCTCATCCTACCTCTCTGACCGCTTATTTAGTGTCTCATTTTCAGGTTCTACCTCCTCCCCTCTTCCTCTTGAGGTTCCTCAGAGATCAGTTCTAGGCCCTCTCCTCTTTTCAATCTACGCAGCCCCTATTGGACAAACCATTAGCAGATTTGGCTTTCACTACCAACCCTAGGCTGGACACTCAATTATACACCCCTTAACATCACTCCTGCCCTGCTTCAAAGCACCAGCGAGAACAGTTTCTGAAGTCTTGCGCTTTCTCTATCTCAAACTAAACTTCACTAAAACGTAACTTTTTGTCATTCCACTTTCTACCAACTAACCTCCACCCCTGCTATTTCTGTTTCAGTTTGTGGTACCACCATAACTCCTAGGCAGCAGGCCCACTGTCTTAGGGTCATAGAGGACTATGATCTGTCCTTCACTCGCTATATTCAGTCCCTTGCTCTTCTTTGTCATCTGCACCTCAAGAACATCTACACTATCACGGAAAGGCGGGTGAGTAGGTACTGACACATTGATCGTCGGGTAGTTGTGGATCCTCTGGGCTACCCTGAGTGTAGATGGTAGTATAATGAACCAGGCCAGAGAGTGGAGTCTACAGGGTCCCCGGTCCTCATCGGAGCCCGCCGCAAGGCCAGAATGGACTTTGCTGTGGGAAATCCCCAGGTCACTACCCCTAAAGTGGCTAATCGCGGTGGCAGCTGAAGTGCAGGTGACAGAGTCCAGGCAGGTATCAAGCATTTAAAACAGCAGAATACAGCAGAAGAAGGAACACAGGGAACAGGCTGACATGAGGCTAAATGGGTATCATGCTGACAGGCAAGACGGCAGGATACAATAGGGTAAACAGGTATCAGAATGGCAGATAACAGCAGAATCCAGGGACCCAGGTATTAGGCAGACAGGCAGGCAAGATGGCAGGATACAGCAGAAATAGGAACCTAGGTAACAAACATGCAGACATAATGACAGATAACAGCAGGATGCAGAGGTCAGAAGCTCAGATGGACATTAATGAACTGACCAGGAACAAAGGCAGGAAGTTCTTTATATGCCAGGAGGTCATAGGTCATTGAACAGTAAATTGGGACACTGTCCCTTTAAACCCAGTCCACTGAGCGCACGTGCACCTTAGGGAGCATGTACAGACAGACAGGAACAGGAATTAGGACAAGTGAGTACACAGATACAGGGGACACATCAAAAAGTACAGGAACTTGGGACACAAACAGGCAACACAGACATGTCCAAGGTCCACAGCAGTGGCCGCGGTGGAATAGAGACAGGACAGAAGCAGGAACACAGCCATGTCCGTAGTCCACAACAGATACCCAGCTTGGACCGTGATATCCAGAATCCGTTCATTTCTTAGGCTGCGTTTACACAGCAAAGACCAAATACTGGTTGGATTTCCCGACCCATATTTGTTTTTTTTTGTCACGCAGGGGGACGGCTTTTGTCTGTGTTTTGCGGATTCAAGCCCTAGAATGAACATGTTCTAAGCTTTTCAGACCGCCGGCAGTGTAAAAAAACGTCCGCCAGAAAATCTGTGCAATGGGGACTGCTACATGGATTTTTCCATTGAAGTCTATGGGGGATCGTTGCTTGTTGGCTTTCAGACGGTTTGTAAAACCGCAAACTGTCTGAAAAACCAACAAGCCTGTGCCATGGGGACAAGCCCTTACTGTGGAAACAATTCACTCTCATTATCGCTCTTATTCTTTCTCATCTTGACTACTGTAATTCTTTGATTATTGGTCTCCCTGTCCTAAACTCTCTTCTCTCCAATCTGTCCTGATTGCAGAAGCCAGGCTCATCTTTCTTTCCAGTCGCTATACTGATAACTCTTCCCAGCACTGTACTGGTTGCTCATTCAGTACAGCATTCAACATAAACAAATCATTCTCACCCATAGAGCTCTCCACAGTGCTGCAGCCCAATACATCTTGGGCGACGTGTATAATATTTGTTGTTTAGACACCAATTTATGTGTGCATTATCATAGTATAGAATGCATCTGATTTATGAACCCGCTCTACTCTACTCTACTGTGCATTCTAGCGCTAAGACAACAATTCTGGCTCAGGTAAACCACTTTGAAATTGGTTTACCTGTTCCAGCAATAATGCGCCTAGAATTGCCGTACTGAAGCTATAGATTTATAGCTTCGTACGGTTCTAGTGCGCCTCACCTCCAGCACGCCCCCCAAAATCAGGTGCATTACAAAGTGCCACAGCGCTCTGTAATGCGCCTGATATTGGGCCAAGTTTAAAACTATTGCGAACAGGGCTGTGCTAGATGTCGGGCTGAAAAGCCTTGTCCCTCATCTTTGTCTACAATCCTATATGCCATTTATGCTCTGCTGATGATCTTAGATTAAATTCCTCAATCATCCAAACCTCCCAGGCCTTTCTCCAAGATTTTGCACATGCTCCTCTTCTCCGGTACGTGCTACCCAGTACGATCAGGCACACTCAAAATGCCCATAGTTTTAAGTGCACCCTGAAAACATATTTTCTTTGGCAGAGCTACCAAGATCTCTAATTGCTAACCCCCTGCTTTCAGTTACACACACTTCTGTCACTCGCTGCACTAGGGCATTCACAGGCACTTAACTGTATATAGATGTACAGTCTGGATGGCAGGTTTATCCACTTTTTATCACATATTTTTGAAACATAGCTGAACCAACAATTAAATTAAGCAGTTTTCACCCTTCGTCTCACCCAAACACTCTAATAGATTTTAAGCTCTTGCGAGCAGGGCCCTCACCCTTGGTGCATAGTTACATAGTTTGTAAGACCCAAAGAAGACAAATGTCCATCCAGTTCAACCTATTGTGCTATAGTGTTGATCCAGAGGAAGGGAAAACCCCCCATGAGATAGAAGCCAATTGTCCTCATTTTAGAGAAAAAAATCCTTCCCGACTCCAATCTGGCAATCAGAATAAATCCCTCGATCAGCGACCCCTCTTCAGAATCCTAGTCACTATAACTTGTTATACTATTACACTCAAGAAATGGATCCAGACCCTTTTTGAACTTTGTTAGTGAATTCACATGACAAGTTCCTCTGGCAGAGAGTTCCACAGTTTCACTGCTCTTACATTAAAGAATATCCTTTTATGTTTATGTAGAAACTTTATTTTCCCAAGACGTAGAGAGTGCCCCCTTGCTCTAGATACAGTCCTGGGTATAAATAGATCTTGAGAGAGATCTCTATATTGACCTTTGATATATTTATACATATTTCTTATGTCCCCTCTTTTTTCTCTAAACTAAATAGCCCTATCTTGCTAATCTTTCTGGGAAATGCAGTCCACCCAGTCCTTTTATTATTTTTATTGCCTCCTTTAAACCTGTTCAAGCTCTACAATATCTTTCCTGTGCACTGGTGCCCAAAACTTTACACCATATCCATGTGTGGTCTGACCACTAATTTGCATAATAGGAGAAAGACGTTATCATTGTGTGTCTCTATGACCCTTTTAATACACCTCATGAGCCTTTTTTCCTTGAAGCTGCTGCCTGACACTGGCTACTAAAATTCAGTTTACTGTCCACCAGGATTAGTGATGAGCGATTCGGCCAATAATCTGCTTTGAGTAGAATCCAGATTTTAGGGAATCATCTTACCTATTTTCCATCCTCGATTGCGATTAATCTCCGATTCCCATTAAAGTCTATGGGAGAGGAACACCAGGTTCATTTTTACACCCAAACAGGTGAGGTGAAGCTGGAATTGGCATCCACAAAAGTAAACTGGATACGTGGTACATCATAGTCAAGACAATGAGGCTACAAGAGTCACAGAAAAAAATTCACAGTCTAAAATAATCCATTCCGTTCAATGGCTAACCGAAATTATGAGGACGGCATAGCCACAGCAGGTACACCGTTAGCAGCTGCTACGGGGCCCCTTTGACATAAAAGAAGACACCGGTATTGGAAATGGCACATGGTAACTGGCAGGAGACCCCTATCACTTTTTGCACCAGGGACCAACAACTTGTATACATAAATGCAGACGTAACTAAACAGATAGGGAAAGCACAAATATAACCTTTAATATTTTACTTAATAAAAAGATATAACCATACCTATGACACTTAGACAATAGACACACATGAAAAAACAGAAAATAACTAACCCTCATTAACCCTACACCATGACTAAATAGCCCTACCCTATTTAAACGGAAAAAAAACACCCCAATAAGGGTGCTTCCGCCAGGAACCTATCCCTCCTACTAAAACTACCGTAGCAATCCCTCATAAAAAATGTCCCAACATGTTTCAATCCTCCCTGTTTATATCAGGATTTCCTCAGGGGACTATTTAAAGGAAAAAATAAAAAATGAGACTACAACTAGTGTAAACAGATAACACCCATCACAATATATGAAAAATAGTATCGAAGGAAAAGAAAAAGAAAAGGTTTACTCATAATATATAAAAATTATAGGCTAGTTTATAATACCACAACGTAGCCAAGCAATATCATGCAAACATCAAAGGCTAGTTTTAGATGCCACAATATAGCCAAACATTGTCATGCGTGATACAGTAAAGTCTCAAAAGCCTAGTGCTGCAAAATTACATACTTAAGGCGCCCAATATTGTGAGATCTCCAGGGTAGCGCCAGGTAACCGCACAAATAATCTTATCTGTACACTACTCGTTACATATTAAATGACTACCAATAGCAGTAATCACAAATTAATTTATAAACCTGCCGATGATAGCAGTCATTACTTTGATCCAAATGTCCCCATATAGATAATCAAAAGGCTATACCTCAATGGATATATCACAAGAGCAACGGTATCTGAAAGAAGCATATAACACATGTCCCAATTAATATCCAACCTCAAATGGACAAAACTGGACAATGCCAGTGTAAGATATAAAAAGCCACAATGATATCCTTACCAGCTCAATGTAACTCCTTTCGCTCCAGAGATCTCACGGCGCCAACTAGCAGAGACTAGTAGGCAATGCTGCTGTTGCATGAGACGCCGAGCGCCTCTCACTCCCGCTCAAATAGAACGAGCGCCCGTCGTCTGTATGATGACGTGTCACAGGCACGCCCACAGCAACGCGATCCGCGGACAGCGCGTCCCTAGTAAATAACTGGTAACAGTTAGATTCATGTGAGTCTAGTACACCGCGCTCTACTACCGCAAAAAACAGCTGAGCTCTTTAACTAAAAAGCTCGCCATTAGCAGCTGTCAGCAATATTTAGTGCAGGAATAACAAATATGATGCATTTGATACTTCTCATCATGGAAAACAGAAAAAGCTCAGCAGGCAAAAGAGGACAAAAGATAAAAAGAAGAAAAATACACAAATATACAGCTAGGACTAATTACATACAAAAACTATAATACTTAGAGGCACTGCTAATAAATAGGCAAATTGTATGGAACTTCAGATGAAACAACTATAATCTAGTCTATCATTCAACCCTAACAGCGTTTGTGTTTTTAGAGTAAAAATCCACTGACTCTCTCTTTGTAACAGTCTTCTATTTAAGTCACCTTTCCGTATAGTGTTTTTAACCCTATCAATCCCAATCCATTTGAGGCATTTTACATCCCCGTTATGATGTGTCCATACATGTTTAGCAACTGATGTGTCACGTTGATGTCTGACATCACCAAGATGCTCACATACACGTCTCCGCAGCTGTCAAATCGTATTGCCAACATATTTAATGCCACATGTACATTGTATCAAATAGAATACATGTGATGAAATCTCGTATTTCATAACTTTTTACATTGTCTGAGTCTTCAAAAGAGAAGCTCTTCTCCATATAGGTACAAGCAGTACAATTTTTACATTTGAAAAAACCATTAGGCTTTGCCAACCAAGTCTCTCTTTGATGTTGTGAAAAGTGACTATGGACCAGCTGGTCCTTCAAGTTCCTTCCCCTTCTAAAAGTAATCTGTGGGGTGTCACCAATGTGTCCTTTTAAGTCCGAATCTAACTGTAAGACATGCCAATGTCAATTTAAGATTTCTCTAACTTGTCTCGCTGCGTTGTCATATGTGCCTATAATTCGTGTTGTTACCTTAGTATCATCTGGTCCCTTTCTTGGAGAGAGCAGTTCAACTCTATCAGTGGCAAGGGCAGCCTTAAACGCTCGACGTAACACATGATCCGGATGACCTTTCGATAAAAACCTTCTCCTAAGGTCACCCGCTTGTTCCAAAAATTCAGATTTAGTAGAGCAGTTTCTTTTAAGTCTAAGGTACTGCCAATGAGGTATACCCCTTTAAAGGGGTTCAGGGTGGCTACTTTTCCAACTCAACAAGGAATTAGTCGATGTGGGTTTCCTATAAATCGATGTCATTAGTTCGCCACTAGCAGATTTCGTAATTCTTACATCGAAGAATGCTATTGACTTCATATTTATTTCAAACGTGAATCTAAGACCAAAGGTGTTACAATTAAGCTGTTCAACCAATTTGCCAAATTCCTCTTGTGTGCCATTCCAGATTAGAAACACGTCGTCTTTATATTTCGCCCACAATGCAATTCTGTCAGCACAAAATGGAGGTTGATACCCAAACACCACAGAGGTCTCCGACCAGCCGAGGTACAGATTTGCGTAACTGTGCGCCATTGGACTACCCATAGCTGTACCTCGCAACTGGTGGAAGACCCTGCCATCGAACACAAAGTAATTCCTCGTCAAAGAGAATTTTAAAAGATCGAACACAAGCTTATTGTGTGCCTCAAATTGACGTCCACGTGATCTTAGAAAAAATTATACCGCTTCTAGGCCAGAACTGTGGGGTATTGATGTATATAAGGACTCGACGTCTATACTTGCAAGAAAGGCATCCTCTTCAACAGAGATGCCCTCAAGACGTTTCAAAAGATCAGTAGTATTTCTTGTATATGAAGGTAATGATTGTACGAATGTGGACAAAATTTGATCCACATATACCCCACAGTTCTGGCCCAATGCTCCCACACCTGACACTATGGAATGTCCTTTAAGCGGTGTTGTGCCCTTATGTATTTTTGGGAGACTATACAACGTGGCCACAGTTGGAAACTTTGGAAGTAGGAAATTAAATTCCATATAATTAATCAATTTATTTCTCTTTGCCTCAAGAAATAATGTTTTTAATTCAGTACTATAGACTTCTGTTGGATGGATTTGCAGAACCTCATAACATGACGTATTAGACAGGAGTGCAAGACACATATCCCGATATTGTGAAGTATCCATGATGACCACATTTCCACCCTTGTCAGATGGCTTAATACACACAGATTGATCTTTCTCTAAATTCAACAATGCTTCCATCTCCGCTTTCATTAAGTTATTAGACACAACTCCTTTAATCTGTTCAAAATCATTAAGAACCAACTCTAAAAAGATATCAACACAAGAAATCTCACTTTTTGGGGGCATTTTCGCACTCTTATTCTTCAAACTAGTGAATGGACCCTTACCAAATTCGGTTTGTGGGGTAGCTGACAAACCGTATAGAAGACGAACGTCTTCAACTATATCCAAAGGTATCCCTAGCTCAATGCTTTCTTTTCTATCTTTTAATGCAAAAAAATTTTGTATGTTTGTAGGGTTCGCTTTCTGAGTTGGTAGGGATTTTTGTAATCTAAAAAATTGTGCCGTTGTCCACCTCTCCTACCTTTCCCTCGTTTCGATTTTCCTTGGGGTCTCGAAGTTCTATTAGTTGGATCTCTATCTAAATCTGACGCATCTGTCTCTGTTGAAGAGAGATCTGTATTGTATTCTCTCTGCACATCTTTAGTCCCTACAGTTGCATATACTTTATTATCCCGGAAATCATTAAGATCCCTAAGAAACTGTTTGTGTTTTCTATCTTTCAATTGATATTGGAATCTCTCAATCATCATTAGTAGCTGTTTCTCCTTATTTCCAAATTCTTGTTCACCGGAAAATTTTTGAATAATTTCTATCTGATCTTTCAATTTTTTGTTAAGATCTTCTTACATAACTTTTTCTTCTTCCAGCAATAATTGCATAAATCGCAACGAGCTAGAAGTTGCTTCCTGCTCCCATTTTGCCGTAAATGTTGATGATCTATTCCGAATAGAAGGGAATAAAGAGATCCTTAGGCCCCGAGGTACTATGTTGTTCTTTATATAATTATCGAGACTCTGCACTTCCCAGTATGATGTAATCTGCTCCTTGTAGATACGTCCTAATTCTTTAAAGGCCACTCCAAACGTAGGAGTGTATTTCTGCTGAACCAAAGCCTTATCCGAAAATACATCCTTTGCCTCTAAATCCCCCTTAAATCCAAAACTGGGTCCCTTAGATAAAAAGGGCCTGCCATATTGGGGGGTGGGCCTGGACCTGCATGGCAGCAGCAGCTTGAGCTGAGAGCTCCAGGGAGAAATCCTAACTCAACCAACTAAAAAACCCTTCTATCACCCCCGATCCGGATTTAATCTGTGGTGGAACTATAGTGTTCTCCTTCTACTATTAGGGAAAGACCTGTTGCTTTTGTTTACACTGAGGAAAAAAAACAAGTTACTTTCAGCTTTCAGATGGATAGAAGAAACAGAGACTGGGAATCTTCTGTGACCCTAGTGATCTCCTGCAAAAGCCTGAACCCGCACCAGCAGCCAGATTTATACTGGATTTACCTTCCTCGGTTTCCTGAATCATCTCTGCTGCAGCATAGTGTCTGGTGAGTCCCTGTAACACCCACTGATTTTTACATTGAATGCAGGGCCCCTGTGAAGAGAAGACTTGTGCTTCCTGATCCTGAACAAACCATTTTAGCCTCAGTGCTCTGCAACAGATAACTAACTACCTGTCCTTGCTCAAGGCCACAAGGGTCTTTTATCAGAGTGGTTTGGGTTTTACCAGCTCTGGCAGCATAACTCTCTCCCCCCCCAACCTCTGGGGAGTATTATAAGCAAGTTTCAGAGAACACACCAGGAAGACACAGGAGTAACACCCAGCTAAAGTCTGCAAGCCTCCATTACAGACATATAACAAAGCTGCTTAGAGAGCTTCTTCTGTGACAAAAACAGGGAGTCCCCTTCTCTAATTATGTTAAAACCTGGGTCCTTAAAAACCTACTAGAAAAAATGCCTAATTTTCCTTTGGGGAATACTCTTTGTAATCTTTAAACACCTGATGCCTGGGACATTTTCAACTAAATAAGACACAAATTAAACAGGGGGGTCTGCACCCTTCTCCCTTAATTACTGTTAAATACTTGTGCAAATCTGCAGAAGGCAGTCCTCTCCCACCTTTATGACTTTAAAAAAATCAAGGATAAATTACTAAGAACTTTTTGTTTTAACTAACTCTTCCTCAACATGAAGTTCTGCTGGAGACTAAGTACTTCAATTTCTACTGCGCATATTCCTCTCTGCACTACTCCTACACAGGAGAATTATACCACAAAAATTCTCATCTTTGAAGCACTAATCAGTGCACAAAAAAAAAAAGCAAAAAAAAAAAAAAACCAAAAAAAAACACTTGTTTTTTCTACATCTCTCTCCCACATCATGGGGGGCCTTCGAAGAAAACAAACAAACAGAAGCCTCCCAAGCTCACAGGAATCTTAGAAAAAAAAACCTCTTTCAATCTCAGGGAGCGGAAAAAATGTGTACCGTTCCCAAATTTATCTCCATCTTCTTCGCATCCAGAGTCTGTAAGATCTGGAAAGCCAAGACCCAATGGATTCAACTCATCTTAATGAACACTTGAAGTGGACTTTAAACAGATGATGGGAGATTTCCGCTTCTGATATCCAGACCTGGTTGCCAGAAACTAGACCATGTTGAAAGAAAACTGGCTTAAATTACTAATCCACAATCTCCTTATTGACACAAACTCAGCCCTTGAAGAAGTTGTCTTTAGGTTATTGCCCAAAGTGTTAGATCTTGAAGACCGCTTCAAGATGTAAACACCATTCGCCTCAGAGGAATTCCAGAATTGTTAAGATAGAAACACTTCCTCAGTTTCTTACAGACCTATGTTAATTTGTCCCTGCCCTGGGGCTTCATGAATTAAGCTCACAGTAGGACCGGATTCATCGCGCCTCCCCAACCTTGGTTTAAAAGATATTGTATTGCTCTCACTTCTCAGAGATGGTTGATAGCAGAGGGTAAGGACTACTTTTTTTTCGCATCAAAATAATGTATTTCTCAGAAGGGCAAAAGGAAGGTAAATGAAGGTGAGGACTCCCAGAATAGATGATCAGAAATTATCTCAATTTATCATGACCTTTTCTAAGCCGGGAACTATTGCTCCAGAAGAGAAGTAGGGGGAAAAATTTTTTTTGCCCCATTCACGAAAATTCTCAAGAGAGACTTCATGGAGTTTCCTTAACTCTCATGGGTATTATGTTCCTGTAAAGATATAGTCTTTCGGGATAATTGTACCTCCGTTTGCTTCAGACTCCGCAATGCTGAAAAGATCTTCTTGCAATGTCTTGGGATTTATCTCGAGACGTAACTCCATCCATATCCCCCCCCCCCCCCCCCCCCCCCCCCCTCTCCTCCAGGAATAAGAAGAGATAGACCAGAAATAATTACCCATATTTGGTCGGAAAAACAACGCAAAAGCCAGATCTGGTCCAACTGACATGAACCAGATTTGGGGTGACGATTTGTTTTTGGTGTGCGGGCCTATTGGATATTCTCCCTGGCTGCAACGTTATATATCCTTTTAATTATTTTGCTTTAGTTTTGCTTTCTTTGCGGTTTCTGTTGACCATTCGGCCTCCTGACGACGGGACTATGTTTTCCCTGCATATGAAACTTACTCTCCCCAGTTTTGGGACTCTGTTTTGCTTTTCTTATTTTTCATGATAATGTTATGTACTTACGTCTGCCTTCACAGGTTTTTTTTTTTTTTTCTAGCAGGTCCATTCAGTTTTTATTGCCATTGTATGCTATGATGTGTTTCTTAACTCCTTCTATAGTTTCTCTCTCTCCCAGTGAGTTGTGACTTGCACATTTCTCGGTCTTTACCACTCTTACCCAACGGCATCATGGGGATTAAAATAGACTCTTTAAAATGTTAACGGACATTAATTCGCCCTTCAAAAGGTCAACCCTCTGGAGAGACAATTCTGAAATCCAGGCAGATATGTTTAGTCTCCAAGAGACACACTGACGGATCTAGATGCCCATAGGCTGCGACATAGAAATTCCCGGTACACATCTTACCTCCTTTTCACAAAAAAATGCAGTGAGTGCAGTCTTTATTAAATGAACACTTGTTACCTTTTCACCTAATCAAGTGATATTGTATTAGAAGTTATAAATACATTAAATTCACTTCATACAATGAATTAAGAGATACCCTTAACACCACCTCCCCCCCCCCACCCCTCTCACCACTAGATACTCAATCTCTCCCTTCATCTAACCTCCTATCCCCCACTATTACATTTCACCATCCTTCATTTACTAATTTATCCTCTCGTCCAACTTAACATTAACTTGCTGTCTACCCGAATTCAACATACATATCTACCACGTACACTTAATCCAGTCACTCATTCCCTATAACCTCATCACGCGCACGAAATCTTTCATTACCCCCTCAACTAACCATTATCATCGTTTACGAGAGCCCGGTCCATCCGCCATATAAGATAGTCACCATCTCGAATGTGTGTGTTGTGTGTGCGGTCTCACACTCTAATTAAAGTCCTACTCACAAAAAGACTTTTTTCTTGTTAATAGACAAGCCCTATCATCGTCTTTTCCCACTGACATAGGCATTAGAACATGGTCGGGACCATGCCCTGTCCCCTCACGTAGCTCTCGCTCACAATTCCCCTCCCCATCTTCCTCTCTTAGAGAGGAGATACCCCCCCCCCCCCCCCACAAACCAGAACCACCTATCTGCCATCAATCGGCTCCAATTGTTGATGACTTTCGAGATTCCTTAATGGAATATTTTGACTTGAACTGCGCTTTCTGTATCACTGCCTTCCACTCTCTGGTGCGCCCACAAGGCGTTCATCAGAGGTATTTTACTTAAAATTGCATCTAGAGAAAAACGCAAACAGGGAGAGGAATTCTAAATGATCTGTTAGATAAAATCCGACGAGCGATGGCCTGCTAAGTACTCCCTTCTCCATTAAACTTTGAGAAATTGCGTTCTTTGATGACATCAATGGCAAGTACTTAGTCTCCAAACAATATGAAGGGCCTATCTTGCCAGCTACTCCATGTGGTATTTTTTTTTGAAGGGGGATCGCCGGGGAATTTGCTAGCCCGAAGGGTTAAACAGATCCAGGCCAAATTTAAATCTCTTAACTATGGTAAAAGCCTGACGATTGTGCACCTCAGGGATATTGTGAACTCTTTTTGCTGATATTACCCAAGGAGTTATACATCTTAAAGATGGACACCTCTCTTCCGCCATGTTGATATCCCGATATCCAATCTTTTTTAAGTAATTTGCCACTACCTAAAAGTTTCAGAAGATCAGTAGCCTCTCTCAACTCCCATATTACTTTACCTAGGAACTCCCTAACTTGCTATAAATCAGTCCATTAAACAAATCCCCAGGCCAGATGGGTTGGAATAATGGAATACTATAGCTCTTTCAACACACCCCTTATTGAACATCTTCTTAGATACTTTTTATTCATTCCCCACTAAGCGCAAATTCCCCTCCTGCAGAAGATGTTAGCGGCCACAATTGTGGACATTCCTAAATCTGGCAAATCCACATGTCATAATGTCATAATTATTAGACCGATTTCCTTGCGTAATCGGACATTAAACTTTCTGCAAAAATTATTGCCAATTCGGTGAATGTAGTTCTCCCATCCATTATCCAGTTCGGGCCAAGTAGGGTTTCATTCAAGGGACGCCAGACGAGAGATGGGATCGACGAGTTCTTTAATTGTCTTGCAGTTTCTAAATAAAGATAGAAACTCCAGCGGTCCTGCTTTCTCTCGATGGAGAAAAGGCATTTGATCACATTTGGTTGGGCATTACTTAACGGGAGGTTCTTCCTTAAATTTGGATTATCTGGTCCAACTTTACGGCAATTACATCATTATATACCTCGCCTTATGCCACACGTCTACTTTCTGGCCCTTTTTGTAGCAGTACTTTAATATTTCTTAATGGTACTAGGCAGGGAAGTCCGCTTTCACATTGATCTTCGATTTATGTCATTGAGCACTTGGCAGAGATTATAAGGTTATCTCCCTTAATTGCAGGTGTTGATATTGCAAGGTTAGCCATAAGGAAGTTTGTATGCAGAGGACATTATTTATTATGTGCCAAAAAACGGACATTTCAGTTCGGCTCTACTAGAGATACTCCAGTTGTATGCTGAGGTGTCGCTGTATAAAACTAAATATTACTATAATCAACCACTTTGCCCTCATTGGCCCCTCCCGGATTCACGTTCCAAACGGCTCCCATTTTTATTATACATGGTCGGACTCATATATTGTGTAATCTAGAGTTAAATTTTCCCAGACCTTTCCAAAACCATTGAACTGAATTTGGGTGGGCTGTATCATACAAATATATGGCTGAGGGTGACTAGATTCAGGAGGTTTTTCTCTGTCATGGATAGCAGAATCAACCTTACTAAGATGCTCTCTTCTTCCTAAGTTTTTTATACTAGCACGAGCTCTTACCTTTTATCATTCCCTACGGCAACAGTTTGCAGAAACGCATAACTCCATGATTTTAAAGTTCACTTTGGGGGTCTAAAAAACCTCGTTTCTGGAAAACAGTATCTTTATCTGCCAAAAAAGCAAGGAGGGATGGCTGTCCCTAATCTATGGGCATATAACCATTTCTTCTATTCTGGACCGGCCTTTCTCACATTGGAATGGTCCCTCATTTTACACCGTTGGAAAATATTTGAAAATGCGTTGTTATTCTCGGGCTTGTTAAGGACCACCTTATGCAAACTTTATTAGGATTTCCTCACTACCCCTCTTAGCTCTTACGCCCTGTCTACCACCCAATATTTTCTTGCTGTGTGGCAGAAAATTTTTGGGGTAACCATAAAATAATATTAGTGGAAAATACTCCCCTTCTCTCTGTTATATGGAGCTATTCCAGACATCCGTTAGAGCCTTGGATTTCCAGAGGAGTTTGGGTGCTTGGGGAACTTTTTTCTGAAGGGGTTTTTAGGACATTTGAGGAATCTTGCTTCCCAGTTCCTTTACCTAATCACATTTATGTTTATCCTACATTTAGGCATGCAGTTTCCTCATTACTAGCTTTTGTCTACATTGCCCAGATCCCCCTTCCATTACTGTTCTATTGGATAACCATCGCCATTGTGAGGGCCTTTCGCATGCATATTGCTACGTAACGGATGAGCCGGGATTGTTAAACGAGAATACAGATGCTCAAATGGGAAGTGAAGATGTCAAATCCTTCTTGGTAGAGAATGGTGGATGGCGGTCAACTCTCAACCTCTAAGCACTCAAAGTGCGTTAATCACTTGGCCTTTTAAAAGGAAGATTCACCTTAGGTGGTATCTTACTCCAGTTCGAACTGCCCATATCTTCCCAGGATCTTCTAAGATGTCTGAGGAATGTGGTATGCCTGGTTCTTTGTCACATATGTGGTGGTCATGCCCAGTGAATACAACTTTACGGATCAGTGGTATGAGGGTTTGATTCAGCAATTTATATTGTCCACAATTCATTCTCACAAGAACTTGCATTATTAGACATTGGTTTGGATGAAATTCCTTATTTCTTATCAAACGGTGATTAACATATTTTAAATGCTAACTGACTCACCATTGCTAGTTATTTTTTTGGTGGAAGTCATCCCTCACACCAAAACTTCATAGAGGTTGTCAATAGGTTAATATACAATTTAACAGGTGAATTGAATCTCATAACTCCCCCCACTTAGTGTTGAAACAGAGACTCAAATTTGGGAGATTTGGATGAGCTCGACTTTTGCTAATTAATGCTCTATGATTCCAAATTTCTTACCTGGGTACTTTTATTTATGATTTACTTGCATTCCTTATATTAAAAGAGAAAATGTGGTTTTAAAGATGTAGACTTATCTGCTTTGTTTATCATGCATGATGTTTTGCATTTCCTTGTACTACATTGGCTTATTATTGTTTTACCTGTTTTTTGTTTGGATTATATTCTGTGACTATGTCCTGTTTTTCTTCCTCTGTATTACAAAATGTTCTTCACATAAACAAATTAATGATTACAAAAAAAAAAAGAAGCCTACCATATTGCAATTAGATAAAGAAAACAGAAAAGACCTTGCAACAAGTCAAAGCTGCTCAGTGTAATACAAAACTATCAGATAGGGAAAGGACTAAAATTTAACTTTAATATTTTACTTAATAATAAGATAAACCATACCTATGACACATAGACAATAGAAAACACATGAAAACAGGAAATAACTAACCCTAATTAAACCCTACACCGGTAACCTAATAGCCATACCCTATTTAAACAGAAAAAAAAACGCCCCCAATTAAGGGCGCATTCACGCCAGGAACCTTAACCCTCTACTAAAAATAACCCTAGCAATCCCTCATAAAAAAATGTCCCAACATGGTTTAAATCCTCCCTGTTTGTTAGTCAGGATTTCCTCAGGGGACTAATTTTCAGGAGAAAATAAAACATGAGAGTACAACTAGTGTAAAACAGATATACATCCATCACAATATATAAAAAAATAGTTTCGAGGAAAAGAAAAAAAAAGGGGTTTATCATAATAGAAAAAAATTAAGGCTTTTTGAAATCCCACAAAGTAGCCAAGAATATCATGCAAACACAAAGTCATTTTAGATGCCACAATATAGCCAAACATTTAGGTTGATAAGTAAAGCCCAAAAAGCCTAGGTGCAAATTACTATTTAAAGGGCCCCCCCAAAATTTTTGGGATCTCAGGGTACGCCAGGAACCCACAAAATTCTTTCCTGTCCTACCGTTAATATTAAATACTACCAAAAGCAGTAAACACAAAGTAAATTTAAAAACCCGCCGATCATAGCAATCATTACTTTGATCCAAATGTCACCTATAGATAATCAAAGGCCATACCTCAATGGAATATCCAAAGCAACTATCTAAAGAAGCAAAAAAAACACTGCCCCAAAATTTATATCCGACCTCAAAGGGACAAAATGGACAAAGCCAGTGTAAATAAAAAAGCCCATGATATCCTTTCCAGCTCAATGAATCCTTTCGCTCCAGAAATCCCGGGCCCAAAAAAACAGAGCTTGCAGGGAATGCTGGTTACATGGACGGCGGCGCCTCTCACTCCCCCCTCAAATAGAGCGAGTGCCCATTTGCATATGACGGTCCCCAGGGCGCCACGCACGGGATGGGCGGCGCCCCTAGTAACTCATTTGGAAAAATTTTGGGTGTTTTTTTTTTCTTTTTATTTTTTGCCCTTTTTTGGCCGGGTGTTCTTTTTTTTTTAAACTTTTATGGGAAAATTTCAAACCCCTTTTATTTGTTTTTTCCTGCCCTAAATATTGTTGTTGGCTGTAAGGGAGCTTTTTTTTAAAGAGCTCAGTTTTTTTTTGCGGTAGTAGAGCGCGGTGTATAGATCACATGAATCTAACTTTTTACCGTTATTTTAGGGACGCGTTTGCCCGCGGACGCGTTCTGTGGGGTGCCTGTGACACTTTCATCATGACAGACGTTTGGGCGCTGCTCTATTTGGGGGGGGAAAAAGTAGGGGCCCTCGGCGTCTCTTTTGAAAACAGCAGCATTGCCAAATAGTTTTCTGCTATTTTGGGGGCCGTGAGTTCTCTGGAGGAAAGGAGTTACATTGAGTTTGGAAAGGGGATATCATTGTTTTGGCTTTTTAATTTTACATGGCTTTGGGCCCAAAGTTTTGTCCTTTGGGGTCGGTTTTTAATTGGGGCATGTGTTTTTATGCTTCTTTCAGATACCCTTGCTCTTGTGAAATTTCATTGAGGTTTTGGCCCCTTTTTTATTATCTATATGGGGAAATTTGGAAACAAAAATAATGACTGTTCATCGGCAGGTTTTTAAATTAATTTTTGATTATGCTATTGGTAGTATTTAATAGTAATGAGTAGGGTTGAGCGAAATTCGTTTGGGTTTCGGGCCTCGGGCGATGGTCGATAGCCGGAAACCCCAATCGCAAAATATTTGATGGTCGTGGGAGATTATGATCGATGACCATTAAAAAACTATGGGAGGAGCAACAAACCTTCATTCTTACACCCAAACAGGGCTGGGAGAAGCTGGAAAATTTAAAATCCACAAAGTCAAATGGATCGTGTACTTTTTAGGCAAACACTTAGGTTATAAAAGCCACAGAAAAAAAAAATTTAAAACCATTTTCACTATCCCCGTCTTGCACCACAGCTTTTCCCTTTAAAAAGATTACCCAGCCACAAATTAAAAAAATGCCCGAAGGCGTATGGGTTTGAACCATCATTTTTTCTTGAACTGGACATTGAATATCCCCGTCCTGGGGAACCCCCGCATGAGCCCCAAATCGCATGACCCCAGATTAAAAAAGTGCCGGAAAAAGGGGGTTTTCAACCACCAAATTTTTGTTTCCCCTGGACATTGGGCTATAACCCGTCCCGGGCCACAGCATGAGCCCCCCCCAAAACCCGATGACCCCCCAAATTTAAAAAAATGCCAGAAAAAAGGGGTCTTTCAACCACCCCTTTTTTGTTTTACGGCATAGACTATTCCTTCCCGGGGCCCCGCATGAGCCCCCAAAAAAGCATGCCCCCCGATTAAAAATGCCGGAAAAAAAAGGGGCTCTTTCAACCACCATTTTAGTTTACTGGAAAATATTACTGTCCCTGTTCCCGGGTAGGCTTGCCCCCTTTCCCTATGAGTGCGGACCCAAAATTTAGCTTAAATTGGAAATCTGGGAGTTAAGCTCCTGTTCCACCCCTGTGCCCTTTTTTTTTGGGGAAATTTTTTTTCATTTTTCTCAACGTGTGGAGGGGAAAATTTTCTTTTGTATTTTGGGTTTCTGTTTCCGTGCTCCATACTCAAAGGGCCTCTAAAAACTTTCATATGGTAAAGTTTTCCTGTAAACCCCCCTTTAAATTTCAGAGGAATTTTTTTAACCCCGTATTTTTGTTTCATGCAAGTTTTTTAAATAGTTTAATTCTAGAAAAACATTTTTTTAAAAAAGAAGGGGAAATCCACCATGTCTTTGTTTCTCTTTTTTGATTGTATTTAATGGATGTCTCATACAGGGATTGATAGCTATTTAAAGATCTTGCTAAAACAAAGTCATTTTGCAATATTGTGTCCATTAACATTGTCCTACATTCCTGTTTTGACAGCACCATCCACCCTTGAGCCACTCTTTGACATTGTGAAGAACAAATGTCTGTTAGAAAAAACATTTTTTTTATAATAGGAATGTAGTATAGACTGCATGTCACAGCAAAAATGCCTCCAAAAATTCAAAGCATGACCCTTTGGAGCCACTTTGGACAATTGTGAAGGAACAAATGTCTGTTAGAACAACCAAATTTTTATTAATAGGACTGTAGTTTTGATGCATGTCCAGCAAAATGCCCCCCAAAAAATGAAAAGCATGACCCTTGAGCAAGTTTGGAAAATTGTGAAGAAAAAATGTATGTTAGAACAAACATTTTTTTATATTAGGACCCTGTAGTATTGCTTGCTATTTCAAGCAGCATGACCCAAAAAAATTATAAAAATGACTTCTCAGGCCACTGTTAAAATTGTGAGGGAGAAATGCCACTTAGAAGCCACATTTCTGTTCCAAAGGCCCATGATTATTGCTGTATCTCACAGCAACATGACCCCAAAAAAATTTTAAATATGCTTTTCAGCCCCTAATAAAAAATTGTGGGGAAAAATTTCCCCCTTAAAAGCCACATTTTTTTCCCAAAAGGGAAACCTTAATTTTACTGTTCTCACAGAAACCCGGCCCTAAAAACCCAAAATTGAAAATTTGGGAAAAACTTCTAAAGTTAAAGGGATTTAAAGGGAAATTTACGGTGTTGTCTGAAACCTTGCTGTCTTTTACAGACCCCCCCCCCCCCCCCAAGAAAAAACCAGCAAAATGAACTTTTGGGGAAAAGAAAATTAAAAATTGCAGTAAAAAATTTTTTTTTTTAAAAAAAAAAGTTTTCAAGAGCACCTTTTTCTTTTTTGAAGGGGAAACGTGAAGTAGCCGGGCAACTAATCGGTGCCCTGGGCCCAATTTTGGGGCCAACAATTTCATCAGGATCTGCCGTTTTCATCTTGGATAAAAGGGTCAAACATCCACATTATCTGTGGAAACCCGGATGCTTTTGGGTCTTAATAAACCCTCCACCTGTGCTGAAGGTCCGCTCAGAAAAGACCTGGCTGCGGGGTAGGACAACACCTCTATGGGGGTGGGAGGGGAAGCTGAGCCATTCGTCCATTTTTGGATACCCAGAATTTCTTTTGGGGCCCGGAACACATACAAAAAAAACTTTGGTTGAGCGCAATAGCCCGGCCCCAAATGATCTTAAGCGGGCCCCCTCTGTTTTTGGGAAAGGTGTCCCCCTGCATGCATGCGTTTGTGGGGTTTGGTAAAAAAAATTGCCAGATTCACCCTTTAAGGCCCTTCGGCCACCTTCCCCTTGCTGTGCTGCTGCCGTATGGCTATTTGGATCTCTACGCGGGCACGCGCAAATTTGTTTTCCACCGGGGCATTTAAAGGAACTGAAGCAGACCAACAGATTTCTCCTTTTTGCCCAATCAAAAGGGTTTCCCCTTTTCCCTGCTTTTTTATTTTCCCCTTTTTTTTTGGGTGTGGGGAAAGGGAAAAGGGGCTGAGTTTTTTTTTTGTCCCGGGGGGATCCGGGAAAAAAGGGGGGGCCCCCAGTAACTATTGTTCATTTTGATGGCCCTTAATGCGGTACCCATTTTTGGGGGGAAAGGGGAGCACCAACATCTTGTAGGGGTGGAAGCCTTTAAATTTTCCCCAAAAGCCTGGGGGCGAGGGGCATAGCAAAAAATCTTCCCCATCTTAAACCTCCGCCTAAAATTCGCCCCAACCCCTTTTTCCCAAAGGCAGGGACGTGGGTTTCCGGGTGTCTGGGAAATATCCTCCTCCCCCTCCCCCCCCTCCCCCCCTCCCCCCTTCCCCCCCCTTCCCCCCCCTGCCTTTCCGGGGCCCCCGGGGTTTTTCCCCCCCAAAAAAAAAAAAAAAACCCCCCCCCCCCCCCCCCCAACCCCTTTTTGGCCCCTTTAAAGTGGGAAAAAAAAAAGGGGCCCCCGGAAAATTTGGCCAAAAAAAAAGTTTTTGGAAAAAAAAACCCCTTTGTGGGGCCCTTTGGGGGGGTTTTCGGAGAAAAGGGGTCCGGGGTCCGCATCTGTATCCGTTCCTCCTCCTCGCTGTCGGGACCTGTTTTTTCGGGGAGTGCCAAAGATCGTTCCAGAACTAAATCCCCCACAATGCTCATGCGAAAAGGGCATTGCCGCACTGCCCTTTTTGGGTGGTTTTTAAAAAACTGGCAAGGATGGTGCAGACTCTTTCACCGGGGCCTCCACTTTCGGTGGTCAACACCCCGGGTCCGCCCCGTTTGTTTTGTAGGCCGTGTTTCACTTCGTACTGCAAAAATTGGCTTTTGCGCTGCGGGCCCAAAACGCTGGGCATTTTGGGGGTTTAAATTTCCCAGGGGTGTTGCCCCGTCAAAAAATGAGCGGTTGGGGGAAAGGCCAGCGGGACGCTGAAAACGCAGCCAGGCGTCACGAAGCAGAGTGGCGAACGGCGGAAGTGCGAACTTAGACTTCGAGCCTTCCTCAGCAGGCAGTCCAGACCCGGGTAAGCTCTTTAGAAATTTCTGGACGACAAGGTTCATGACATGTTCCAGGCAAGGATGTGCTCCAGCCTACCGATCTTAAGGGTGGCCAGCAGATTTCGCCCGTTATCGCACACCACCTTGCCTGGCACAAGGTTCTTGGCATCCAGCCAGCGCTCGGTCTCGTTGCAGAGAGCCGTCCACAGCTCCTCACCTGTGTGTGGATGGTCTCCGAAACAGATTAATTTCAACATGGCCTGGTTTCTCTGGGCACGTGATGCCAGCAGAGGACCTTGGGGAAAGAACCCTGCACCATCCCTGCGGTTTTGAAGAGCGTGCGCCGAGCCTGAGAGCCACCGTCACCCTCAGAGACATCCACCAGCTCACCCAGTGAGCTGTCACAGAGTAATAGTGGCCTTGGCCGTGCTTACTAGTCCATGTGTCGGTGGTCAGATGGACTTTTCCGGCCACAGATGCAGACAACGCTCTTGAAATTTTAGATGACACGTGGCTGGCCAGGGCAAGGACGGCATTTCTGGCAAAGAAATGCCTGCTCGGCATCTGGTATGGGGGCATGCAAAGGCCATGACGTGGCAGAACCCATCTGTGTCCA
This sequence comes from Phyllomedusa bahiana, assembly GCA_025379985.1. NCBI lineage: Eukaryota > Metazoa > Chordata > Amphibia > Anura > Hylidae > Phyllomedusa > Phyllomedusa bahiana. The sequence continues at coordinate 73,383 of JAODAL010003405.1, read as the reverse complement.
CCAGACGAAAGCAACATTTCCAAGGCCAAAAGCCCGGCACATGCCGACATTCAGGCTTTTGGCTTTGGGGATGGTTTTGGTTAAAGTATTTTCTCTTTCTCCCAAACCTGGAAGACAGAAGGATGGCTGCTAGACTGGCGCTGTACGGCATGCAGGTCATCAAACTGGAGGAGGGAAGGGGTAGGATGGGTCTCTGGTGGTGCTGGTGGTACTTGGGCGACGGTGGAGGCTGAAGCGGAGGCTGATCCCTGACCATGACTCTGAGAGCCATGGGCAGCTGTGGAAAATGGATTATCCACAGTGGTGGGTACACGAGTCGACATTTGGGCTGCTTCATGTTGGACGGATGCTGGTGATCTGATGACGACATTTGTGGCTGTGACTGGGAGGACGAGGAGGTAAGACTGCTGGATGCAGGTTGCATTAACCACTGAAGGACAGATTGGCGACGCTGTTCGTTACTGAGATTCACATGGCCCTCACCCAGCGATGACAGGCCTGACGGTCCTGCAACTGACGATCCACTGGCATGCGTGTTGTCGCCAGCACTGGAAGGAGCACCTTCTCTCGTACCTCTACCTCCATGTCCTACCCCCCTCTTTGCTCGCTTACCACCTGAATTTCGCTCCATGTTCGGATATATAAAAATTTGAGAAGGTATGGAAGAGTTTTGGAAAGTCTCTTATTAAAAGATGGCAAATCACAGCTATTCTCAAATCCCTCAAATCAAAACAAAATTGCTGGATTCAAATTTAACTGCATGTAGATCTATCAACAAAGCTTGACTGACCAAAAGTGAAAAAAACACCTGTCTGAAATGTATACGGATATTAAAAGGTATTTTTGGCCCCTCAAATCAAAACAAAATTGCTGTATTCAAATTTAACTGCAAAGTAGATCTATCAACAAAGCTGGCCTGCGCCAAAGTGAAAAAACACGTATCTGAAATGTATTCAAAAATAAAAGGTATTTTTGGCCCTATCAATTCACATGTGGTGACTACAAATTGTGTATTCACATTTTAAATGCAAGGGGGCTCTATCAACAAAATCTGGACTGGGCAAAAGTGAAAAAAAAAACGTATCTGTAATGTATTCGGATAATAAAGGTATTTTTTGGGCACTTATCAATTCACCTGTGGTGCTACAAAATTGTTGTATTCACATTTATTGCAAGGTGCCTCAATGAACAAAGCTGTAGTGCGCAAAAGTGAAAAAACAGTATCTGTAATGTATTCAATAATAAAAGGTATTTTTGGCACCTTTCAATTCACCTGTGGTGACTACAAAATGCTGCATTCACATTTAAGTGCAAGGTGCCTCAATGAACAAAGCTGTAGTGCGCCAAAGTGAAAAAACACGTATCTGTAATGTATTCGGATAATAAAAGGTATTTTTGGCACCTTTCAATTCACCTTGCTGACTACAAAATTGCTGTATTCACATTTAAGTGCAGGTGCCTCAATGAACAAAGCTGTAGTGCGCAAAAGTGAAAAAACACGTATCGGTAATATCTTCGGAGAATAAAATAGGTATTTTTGGCACCTATCAACCTGTGTGACTACAAAATTGCTGGATTCTAATTTACTGCAAGGTGGGCTATATCAACAAAGTGGAATGGGCAATTGAAAAGAACACCTATCTGAAATGTATACTGAAATAAAAGTGGAGTTTTTGCACCTAACAAAGAGACCTGCAGTTACTAGAAAAGATGTGTATCCTATATCCAGTATATATCCAGGATATATTTCAATAGAAAACTGTTAATAATAAAGCTATTTGCAGTGCAATGTCTACACTAAGTCTTGGTGAACTTTATCCAGTATTCTTTATAGAGCTTGTCTGTGTTCGCCCGATCCCCTCCCTGACTTTAGAGCGGTAGATGCTCCTTTAAATTCTCTACCTAACTACATAAATCTTCCAATCTCTGATCTAACTAAGTTTTTAAGGATCACAGCTAACAGTAGAGCTTTCTCTGTGAAGAAATAGAATAATTTCGCTGAGCTGTTTGGACACAGGCAGAGCGCACGTCCTACTGCTATGAACGCTGAGAGACACTGATCATGAACGGAAGGGCCTGTTCTATGTAAAACGGGTCAGTGATTTTTCCAGCCAAACGCACCATAACATCCCAGTCTGACATCGCACACACATCTCACCCCCGCTCTATTCTGTAAGCTGATTTGCTGGCCGCCAAATGACAGGGAAACGCCGAAAAATGGCGCGATCTTAATAGATGATGCACAGATTTTAACCTAATTATGCATGATCTAAAAATTTCGATCAACATGAAAACTGTGCCGATTTCAACTTTGTCGATAATAATCTCTCAACACTAGTAACAAGTAGTGCACAGGTAAGATTATTTGTGCGGTTACCTGGCGCTACCCTGGAGATCTCACAATATTGGGCGCCTTAAGTATGTAATTTTGCAGCACTAGGCTTTTGAGACTTTACTATATCACGCATGACAATGTTTGGCTATATTGTGGCATCTAAAACTAGCCTTTGATGTTTGCATGATTTTGCTTGGCTACGTTGTGGTATTATAAACTTGCCTATAATTTTTATCTATTATGAGTAAACCCTTTCTTTTTCTTTTCCCTCGAAACTATTTTTCATATATTGTGATGGATGTTATCTGTTTACACTAGTTGTACTCTCATTTTTTATTTTCTCCTGTAAATAGTCCCCTGAGGAAATCCTGATAACAAACAGGGAGGATTTAAACATGTTGGGACATTTTTTTATGAGGGATTGCTAGGGTATTTTTAGTAGGAGGGATAGGTTCCTGGCGGAAGCGCCCTTATTGGGGCGTTTTTTTCTGTTTAAATAGGGTAGGGCTATTTAGTCACGGTGTAGGGTTAATTAGGGTTAGTTATTTTCTGTTTTTTCATGTGTTTGTCTATTGTCTAAGTGTCATAGGTATGGTTATATCTTATTATTAAGTAAAATATTAAAGGTTATATTTTAGTCTTTCCCTATCTGTTTAGTTTTGTATTTACTAGGGAGCAGCTTTGACTTGTTGTAGGTCTTTTTCTGTTTTCTTATCTAATTTGCAATATGGCAGGCTTCTTATCTAAGGGACCCAGTATGAATCCGTGAGCATTAGAGGCAAAGGATGTATTTTCGGATAAGGCTTTGGTTCAGCAGAAATACACTCCTACGTTTGGAGTGGCCTTTAAAAAATTAGGACGTATCTACTCGGAGCAGATTAGATCATATTGGGAAGTGCAGAGTCTCGATAATTATATAAAGAACAACATAGTACCTCGGAGCCTAAAGATCTCTTTATTCCCTTCTATTCGGAATAGATCATCAACATTTACGGCAAAATGGGAGCAGGAAGCAACTTCTAGCTCGTTGCGATTTATGCAATTATTGCTGGGAGAAGAAAAAGTTATGTAAGAAGATCTTAACAAAAAATTGAAAGATCAGATAGAAATTATCCAAAAATTTTCCGGTGAACCAGAATTTGGAAATAAGGAGAAACAGCTGCAAATGATGATTGAGAGATTTCAATATCAATTGAAAGAGAGAAAACATAAACAGTTTCTTAGGGATCTTAATGATTTCCGGGATAATAAAGTATATGCAACTGTAGGGACTAAAAATGTGCAGAGAGATTACAATACAGATCTCTCTTCAACAGAGACAGATGCGTCAGATTTAGATAGAGATCCGACTAATAGAACTTCGAGACCCCAAGGAAAATCGAAACGAGGGAAAGGTAGGAGAGGTGGACAACGTCACAATTTTTTAGATTACAAAAATCCCTACCAACTCAGAGAGCGAACCCCACAAACATACAATTAGATGTAGACCCAGTGTCAGGTGGGATTGATACTCAGATTATCAATCTGTCACAGAAAGTTTTGACTGATACTAAGGAACAAGTGTTGAGGAAAGGTCTATCATTTGTTCCGACTAACAGATTTGACTTATTCCCTTGGACAAAAGATCTACATCTTTTTGCTCGCAAGCTCCATTGGAAAAAAATTTTTGCATTAAAAGATAGAAAAGAAAGCATTGAGCTAGGGATACCTTTGGATATGGTTGAAGACGATCGTCTTCTATACGGTTTGTCAGCTACCACACAAACCGAATTTGGTAAGGGTCCGTTCACTAGTTTGAAGAATAAGAGTGCGAAAATGCCCCCAAAAAGTGAGATTTCTTGTGTTGATATCTTTTTAGAGTTGGTTCTTAATGATCTCGAACAGATTAAAGGATTTGGGTCTAATAACTTAACGAAATCGGAGATGGAAGCATTGTTGAGTTTAGAGAAAGATCAATCTGTGTGTATTAAGCCATCTAACAAAGGTGGAAATGTGGTCATCATGGATACTTCACAATATCAGGATATGTGTCTTGCACTCCTGTCTGATTCGTCATGTTATGAGGTTCTGCAAATCGATCCAACAGAAGTCTATAATACTGAATTAAAAACATTATTACTTGAGGCAAAGAGAAATGAATTGATTGATGATATGGAATTTAATTTCCTACTTCCGAAGTTTCCAACTGTGGCCACGTTCTATAGTCTCCCAAAAATACATAAGGGCACAACACCGCTTAAAGAATGTCCCATAGTGTCAGGTGTGGGAGCATTGAGCCAAAACTGTGGGGTATATGTGGATAAAATTTTGTCCACATTCATACCATCATTACCTTCATATACAAGAGATACTACTGATCTTTTGAAACGTCTTAAAGGCATCTCTATTGAAGAGGATGCCTTTCTTGCAAGTATAGACGTTGAGTCCTTATATACATCAATACCCCACAGTTCTGGTCTAGAAGCGGTATACTATTTTCTAAGATCACGCGGACGTCAATTTGAAAAATCTCTTTGACGAGGAATTACATTGTGTTTGATGGCAGGGTCTTCCACCAGTTACAGGGTACAGCCATGGGTAGTCCAATGGCGCACAGTTACGCAAATCTGTACCTCGGCTGTTGGGAGACCTCTGTGGTGTTTGGTGATCAACCTCCATTGTTTGCTGACAGAATTGCATTGTGGGCGAGATATATAGACGACGTGTTTCTAATCTGGAATGGCACACAAACGGAATTTGGCAAATTGGTTGAACAGCTTAATTGTAACATCTTTGGCCTTAGATTCACGTTTGTAATAAATATAAAGTCAATAGCATTCTTGGCTGTAAGAATTACGAAATCTGCTAGTGGCGAACTAATGACATCGATTTATAGGAAACCTACATTGACTAATTCCTTGTTGAATTGGAAAAGTAGCCACCCTGAACCCCTTAAAAGGGGTATACCTCGCGGGCAGAGCCTTAGACTTAAAAGAAACTGCTCTACTAAATCTGAATTTTTGGAACAAGCGGGTGACCTTAGGAGAAGGTTTTTATCGAAAGGTTATCTGGATCATGTGTTACGTCGAGCGTTTAAGGCTGCCCTTGCCACTGATAGAGTTGAACTGCTCTCTCCAAGAAAGGGACCAGATGATACTAAGGTAACAACACGAATTATAGGCACATATGACAATGCAGCGAGACAAGTTAGAGAAATCTTAAATCGACATTGGCATGTCTTACAGTTAGATTCGGACTTAAAAGGACACATTGGTGACACCCCACAGATTACTTTTAGAAGGGGAAGGAACTTGAAGGACCAGCTGGTCCATAGTCACTTTTCACAACATCAAAGAGAGACTTGGTTGGCAAAGCCTAATGGTTTTTTCAAATGTAAAAATTGTACTGCTTGTACCTATATGGAGAAGAGCTTCTCTTTTGAAGACTCAGACAATGTAAAAAGTTATGAAATACGAGATTTCATCACGTGCAGGACCACACATGTAGTCTATTTGATACAATGTACTTGTGCCATTAAATATGTTGGCAAGATGATTCGACAGCTGCGGAGACGTGTATGCGAGCATCTTGGTGATGTCAGACACCAACGTGACACACCAGTTGCTAAACATGTATGGACTCATCATAATGGGGATGCAAAATGCCACAAATGGATTGGGATTGATAGGGTTAAAAACACTATACAGAAAGGTGATTTAAATAGAAGATTGTTGCAAAAAGAAAGTCATTGGATTTTTACCCTAAAAACACAAACCCCGTTAGGGTTGAATGATAGACTGGATTATAGTTGTTTCATCTGAAGTTCCGTACAATTTGCCTATTTATTAGCAGTGCCTCTAAGTATTATAGTTTCTGTATGTAATTAGTCCTAGCTGTATATTTGTGTATTTTTCTTCTTTTTATCTTTTGTCCTCTTTTGCCTGCTGTTCTTTTTCTGTTTACTATTATGAGAAGTATCAAATACATCATATTTCTTATTCCTGCACTAAATATTGTTGATGGCTGCTAATGGCGAGCTCTTTAGTTAAAGAGCTCAGCTGTTTTTTGCGGTAGTAGAGCGCAGTGTACTAGACTCACATGAATCTGTTACCAGTGAGTTACTAGGGACGCGCTGTCCGTGGATCACTTTGCTGTGGGCGCGCCTATGACACGTCATCATGCAGACGACGGGCGCTCGCTCTATTTGAGCGGGAGTGAGAGGCGCTCGGCGTCTCATGCAACAGCAGCATTGCCTACTAGTCTCTGCTAGTTGGCGCCGTGAGATCTCTGGAGCGAAAGGAGTTACATTGAGCTGGTAAGGATATCATTGTGGCTTTTTATATCTTACACTGGCATTGTCCAGTTTTGTCCCTTTGAGGTCGGATATCAATTGGGGCATGTGTTATATGCTTCTTTCAGATACCGTTGCTCTTGTGATATATCCATTGAGGTATGGCCTTTTGATTATCTATATGGTGACATTTGGATCAAAGTAATGACTGCTATCATCGGCAGGTTTATAAATTAATTTATATTTTTATAATATGTAACGAGTAGTGCACAGGTAAGATTATTTGTGCGGTTACCTGGCGCTACCCTGGAGATCTCACAATATTGGGCGCCTTAAGTATGTAATTTTGCAGCACTAGGCTTTTGAGACTTTACTGTATCACGCATAACAATATTTGGCTATATTGTGGCATCTAAAACTAGCCTTTGATGTTTGCATGATATTGCTTTGCTACATTGTGGTATTATAAACTAGCCTATATCTTTTATCTATTATGAGTAAACCCTTTCTTTTTCTTTTCCCTCAATACAAATTTTCATATATTGTGATGGGTGTTATCTGTTTACACTAGTTGTACTCTAATTTTTTATTTTTTCCTGTAAATAGTCCCCTGAGGAAATCCTGATAACAAACAGGGAGGATTGAAACATGTTGGGACATTTTTTTATGAGGGATCGCTAGGGTATTTTTAGTAGGAGGGATAGGTTTCTGGCGGAAGCGCCCTTATTGGGGCGTTTTTTTCCGTTTAAATAGGGTAGGGCTATTTAGTCATGGTGTAGGGTCAATTAGGCTAAGTTATTTTCTGTTTTTTCATGTGTGTGTCTATTGTCTAAGTGTCATAGGTATGGTTATATCTTTTTATTAAGTAAAATATTAAAGGTTATATTTTAGTCTTTTCCTATCTGTTTAGTTTTGTATTTACTAGGGAGCAGCTTTGACTTGTTTTAGGTCTTTTTCTGTTTTCTCATAAATGCAAACGTGCATCCCACAACAAAGGGACACCCGTAACTCAGACTGTGGTGGCCGCTGGCAACGCAGAATTAAAATTTGGTGCTATTTCTCAGTGGCTTGAGAGGACAAATATGACTAATAATAAATGCAGACGTGAACCCCACAACAAGGACCCTTTTCAGTAGTAAAAACGCTGGGAAATAGTCTCTGCTAGGTTTGAAAAAAGCTGAGCAGAGACAGCTATCCGTTCTGTTCGCTGTGTGGAAGCTAAGCCGCTGAGCAGGAAGTGCAGTGACATAGATAAAACGAGGTCATGTGATTTCAACAGCCAATGAGATCCCTACACACCCCACTGGTGATGTTCTTCTACCCCCACCCCATGCTCTGCGCTGATTGGCTGGCCTCCAAAATTACAGGAAGTGCTGAAAATGGCGCGATTGGAATCTGCTATGGCGATTATTGATAAGATTATAAGGAAAATAATATCTTCATCGCGGAACCAAGATTTTAGTGAAAATCTGGGAGAGTTCAACATTTTTCGATTTAATCACTCAACAATAAACAGGATTCCAAATTCCTTCTCCGTGTCACTTTTTCCCAGTGTTTTTCCATTTAACAAGTAATCATGTAATGGATTTTTCCCCCCCATGTGCATAAACTTGCATTTATCTGGTCTCCAACTTATCCAGATCCCTTTGTAATAAAACATTGTCCTCTATTGTGTTGATTACTTAACAAAGCTTAGAATCATCTGCAAAGATTGATATTCTACTGTGCAATCCATTTGTAAGGTCTGATTGTCTGATTTGTAAGTAGTTTTTACTGTATAATGCTTTTCTGTGTACTTACAGTATACCACCTAAATTGTAAAGTGCTGTGGGATATGTTGGTGTAATATAAATCAAGATTATTATTACTATTATGAGGGAAGCATGGGAGGAATCTTGTAGATGGCTGTGTGAGGAGCTGATAAGAGAAGAGCAGAGAAAAAGGTCTTCTGAGGAGCTGAGAGTGAGGGGAAGTATTGTGAGATTAAGGCAGAGATGTAAAGAGGGGATCGTTAGAGTATAGTTGTTTGCCCAGGACTGATGCATGTGCGACCACAACAGAAAGGGGGTCAGCAGAAGATGGAGAGTGAAGGTGAGAAATGTTGAATGTCTGATCAGAGAGGTTAGAGGAGATCCAGGAATAAGCCAAAACTGTGATGCCAAGGGAAGAGAGAATTTGTAAGAGTAGTGAGTAATCAACTGTATTGAAGGCAGAGAACATATTTAGGAGGAGGAGCACAGAGTAGATTCAGGTGAGATGAGAGTGGATGGACGGAAAAGGGAATTAAAGCTGTTGAACTGTTGTTTAGGGTTGTGAGACAGAGAAGATATGAGAGAAGAAAAGTAATCCTGTTTGGCAAATGAAAGTGCTCTAATATGGAAAGTGTATATAAACCAGATTTCTGTTAGACCAAGAACAAAAAGGTTGCAGAAAAGAAAAAGGTTGTGGATGAGGCGACGTTTGTTGCACACAGAACGTCCATTCCAAAGAGCTCCAGACAGAAAGTTGTGAGGTTGAGGATAATAGGTTTTTGGGGTTTTTAAAGGTTAAAAGGGAGTTTTGGCGGGTTTGGTTGAAGAGAGGGGTGAAACAAAAGTGGGGATGTGCTGGGGTGGCCTAGATTAGGAGATATGTCCCCAGCAACAAGGAGAAGCAGAGAGAGTGTAAATAGGTGTTAGTAGGATAGAGGGAATTCTGCTCTAGTAGGTGTGAGTGGGATAGAGCGTAAGAGGATTCTGCTCCACACATCCTTTGCAGTTGATGTATATTTTATTTGTTTCTACATTAAGGAGTTAAATATTTGTACTAATCATTGTTTTAGTGTATTTTTAAGAATATTAGAGATTGATGATGTGAAATAGAGCAGGAGACAACTAAATGATCTACTATGCTGTAACTTCAGGGCTAAGGTTGATAGGGCACATTCTAAAACCACGGCATTGGGCACCAATGTAGCTGTGGTTTCAGGGAGTAAATCCTTAAGAGTCTATAGATCAAATCTTGTCTCTTTTCGACTGTGTTTACTCTTTTTTACATCAGGATATTTTTTTTTGTACATACTGCTTCCTGTGCCTCTGGATGATATTATCGCTGCCATTCCTTACATTTGGCTATAGTTTCCACATCACCTATGACATGCATGACATTAAACAGAGCACAGCTTGCAGCCTCTTCTGTCCCTTAGCCTGACACCTGGACTTTACATCACAATTTAGAATGACATATATTGTATGCATGGGTATGAATTTTCACACACAGCATTTTTTTCTCTTTTTTTAGTAGGGATTGCAGAAATCTATGATTCCGCGAAAACCTTGAGCGCTTTTTGGCCAGTAAAAAATTTTGTTGACCACATAAAAAGGTATGGAATGGTGTAGTACTCTATTCCTAAAATTAAAAAAAAATTTAAATTTAAAATATTGTTTTTAACTGAACCCTAGAAGCATAGATACACCTATGGAAAAATAATTTTTTAAAAAAGGAGAAGCCCGTGAATAACTTCACAAATACAAAAAAAAAAAAAAACAATGAAAAATGTAAAAATTTTTTTTAAAATTTCTTTAAAAAAAAAAAACATTTAAACCCCAAAAGGGGGGAACAAAAAAAAAATTAAACATTTAAAAAAGAAAGTAAAGGGGAAAAAAAAGACCCCCAAAAAAAAAAAAAAAAAAGAAAAAAAAGAAAAAAGAGAAAACTAAAAGGGAAAAGGGGAAAAAAAAAGGGGGGGAAAAAAGGGGAAAAAAAGGGGATAAAAGGCATTTAGAAAAAGGAGGGGAAAAGAAAAAGAAAAAAAAAAAAGAATTTAAAAAAGAAAAAAAAAAAAAAAGATAAAGAAAACAAAACAAAAACAAAAACCCAAAAAAAAAAGGGAAAAAGAGGAAAAAAAGGGGAAAAAAAAAAAAAAAAAAAAAAGAAAAAGGGGGGGAAAGGGGATACCCGGGGCCGGGGGGGAAGAAAAAGGGGGAAAAAAAAAAGGGTTGAAAAAATGGGGGGAAGGGGGGGAAAAAAAAAAAGTAAAAAAAAAAAAAAAGGGGAAAAAAGGGGGGAAAAAGGAAAAAAAGGGGGGAAAAAAAAGGGGGAAAAACCCCCAAGGGAACCGGGAAAAAAAAAAGAAAAAAAGAAAAAAAAGAGGAAAGGAAAAAAAAGGAAGAGGGAAGGGGAAGGACAGGAGGGGAAAAAGGAAAGGGGGGTAGGGAAAAAAGGGGGGGAAAGAAAAAAGGGGGAGGGGGGTTTTTTTAAAAAAAAAGAAAAAAAAAAAAAACAGGAGGGGGGGGGGGAAAAAAAAAGGGGAAAAAAATTAAAAAAAAAAGAAAAAAATAATCCACTATTCAGAAACTTCAACATGCAAAGCTTTGATATAGGAAAATTTTCACTGGACTTCCCCGGAAGAAAAGCAGTCACAGTCCCCCAAGAAGTTATACCTCTTTACACCCAGACTCTAAGTCACCTTGCTGACACTAATAGCCCAGGAAATCTGTTTGACTTTACTTTTAGCACCTGGATGAACCTTCGCTCTGTCATTGTATGTTCACACGCCCCGCAATTACGCCGGGTGTTCGGGAGTCGCGCTGATCGGTGCATACTCCTGCGGCGCGGGAGAGACGACAGTCCGCTGGCCCCATAGACTGTTATTACTCTCAGCGCATAAGTGCCTTGAATAAATGACATGTTATTTATCTCCCCGCACGTACAATACAATCGTATTGTATACGTGGGGAGAGGAGGCGTAATCCATAGCCGTGTGAACATACCCTTACTCAGCTTTTCAGGGTCTCACACTCTGTACATGCCTTTTTCTAACACTCAGAACAGAAAGAATGAATCAGCTGCAGGAGGGAAACAAATTACAGCTGAGAGCAGTGTAACTGGGATCAGCGACAGTGTCCCAGGAGGAGGATGTTTCCCTTCTCTGTATCCTAAGTCTCTGTCTGGGACTATGGGATGCTTATACAGTGGGATACATTGCAACCTTCTGTCAAAGGTGTATGTCACGAGTCCTCTTGATGTATACCTCCAACTGAAAGGTCACAACATGATGTGAACATGGCCTAGGGGTAGGGGGTTGGCGTGTATGATTTCATGTGTCTGCTGGAAATTCTCTTTAAATTAGGAAAGCAGTACAGACAATAATCTACCACTAAGCTATAAAAATGGTTATACTTATTTGTTTTGTTTTAATGACTTAACACAATAATAAAATGTAACATTTCAGAAAATTGTATTATTTGGTTAACATTTAAAGCACTATTGTTTCATTCATCATACATATAACGGTTGAGGTTACTCAGAGTTGAATATTCAGCACAAAATTTGCAAGGTCATTTTACAACTAATTACCAACATTGATTAAACATGATTATGAATGGTGTGACAGTTTTCATTGAAAAAGGTCTCATATTATCAACCTAGCATGATCCCACTATGAATCACTTCTGGGTTTATCTGTGGTTATAGAAAATCCCAACGTCTGGTCAAAACAATTGAGAGTTTAATTTGCATAAAATGAACAAATTAATTAATCAAATAAAAGAAATGGCTTTGTATAAGTGCATGACAGTAAAGTATTAAAGCCATTTGGTTAGTCTGTCACTTCCATCATTTGCATTAGCTTTCTTCCATTGTGTTTTTTATATTAAATGTATAATTTGTCTGCAAATTTTGTCTGTAAATCAAACACTCATACTTAATAACTTAACTATTTTTTGGTTTCTTATCCTTCCAATAACTAATTATTGATTTAGTTTGCACATACTTTGCTGTCAGGCTGTAGATACACCTTTATTTGAAGGATATGGCATGCATAGGGCACTAAGGATGTAAGCTGGTACATAGTGGCCTTTACAACTCCATACTGGGGAGTCATAATGAACATTGTATGGCAATGTACAATGTTCCATTGGTGTTATATTTAATGAGCTATAGAGACGTTTCATATATATGGAATCTGCTGAAGTATTTCATTTAACTTGTCCTTCAACACATTTTCTGTCACAATACTAGCATATAGACAATCACTAGTCAGAAAGTGATATATACCTTTATGCCATGACTGTCTGAGATGGATGAACCTCTTTAAGCCCATTTTTACACAGTTCAGCTCTAATCAATATTGTGCATCTTTTTTTTAAAGACAAAGATCCACATGTATGAGAACTGTCTCAGTCCAAGACTTTCCCATTATTGCCCATAGCAACCAATCAGCGTTCCCCTCATTTCATACAGTGAAAAAATGAAAGGGGAGCTCTGATTGGTTGCTATTGGCAATAAAGAAAGTCTTAGACCTGGAAAGTTTTCCTACATGTCCCCCAAAGCCATTAGCATAACCTACACCCAGAGCAAGTTGAATAAAAAAAATGTATACTTTTTTAAATTTATTTTTCAATATATTTTATAAATATGACCACATTTCCACTGTGTGAAAGTGACCTTGGTCTGCCTCAGGTGAGTGTATGTGTAAATGTCTATACCACGGACCCTTTAATTCCCTTAACGTTGATGGCAGCATGAAGGGTGTATGAAGCGGGCTGCTCCAATCCTGGCCATTTAATAATAATATATTTCTACAGCGCCAACATATGCTGCAGAACTTTACAATTTAGAGGATAAAAATCCAAACAAAAAGAACAAATCTACTTACAGCTCAGACACAAGGTGTGAGGGCCCTGCCCGCAAGAGCTTACAATCTGTGTGGGAATAGGGGTGAGAGTGAGATGAAAAGTGAGAAGTGCAATGGTTCAGCCATGTTTCATAGATGCAAGATAATTTACATAAAAGTTAATGGACCTTCACCCAGATAGGACATATATAGAAAAACAAGACATCCATGTACAGATAAGTACCTGTAAGTGCCCAAGTGCCGAGAATGATAGAAATGTGTGTGACAGAAAGTGGGGATAACAATTAGAGATCTTGATATGCCTGCCCAAGAAGATGCATTCTCAGGGCGCACTTAAAACTGTGATGATTATGAGTTTGCCTGATCGTACGGGAAAGCATATTTCAGAGAAATGGTGATGCATGTATGAAATTTTGGAGTTAGGTATAGGAAGTTCGGATGGTTGAGGCATTTTATCTAAGATCATCAGCAGAGCGGATAGGGTGGTAGACTGAGATGAGGGAGATGTAGGGGGCTGCAGCGCTGTGTAGAGCTTTATGGGTGAGAGTGAAGAGTTTATGTTGTATCCTGTACTGAATGGGCAACGAGTGCAGTGACTGACACAAGGTAGAGGCATCAGTATAGCGGCTGGAAAGAAAGACGAGGCTTGCTGCTATATTCAGGATTGTTTGTAAAGGGGAGAGGGAGACCACTTAGACATTTAGACGGCACAGTAAACTCGACAGCAGTGTCTAAATGATTGGCGAACAGGACCACGTTCCATTGCAGCTTCTAATCATCTCCACACCCCCACTGCCCGATGTGATTGCAGGATGCCATTTGGTTGCCATGGCAGCCAGAGGCCTCATAAAGACCTCTGTTGCTGCCATGTTAATAGACCAATTATACCCTGCAATAGGGTATAAAAGGAAGTGAATGGAATCACTAGATCCTGCAGTAGATTAGTACTGCAGTATATAGCATAAGCAGTCAAGTGATCACATGTTCAAGTCCCCTAGAGGGACTAAATGTTTATGTAAAAAATAATAATAAAAATAAGTTTAAAAAAATAAAAAATGTAAAAATATTAAAAGTTCAAAACACTTGACTTTTACCATTTTACAAATTAAAAAAATAAAAGGTTACATTTAATGTCCACAAAAATTAGATTAAAAAGTGATCAAAAAGTTGCATGTATCCCAATATCGTTCCAATAAAATATATATACTTGTCCTAAACAAAACAAGCAATCATATGCTTATGTAAACAGAAAAATAAAAAAGCTAATGCCCATCGAAGGTGGTGAGGAAAAAACAACAAAAGATAAGAAAATTGCTGCATCATTAAGGGGTTAATCCACAGTTCAGCTTTGCTGAAGCTCATATTACATCATTATGGGCCCATGAGAATGATGGACTATAACCTATGCAGGGGTGCTGTCTTTGGTGCATATTCGTAAGGGTTCATATACTGCAGAGCTATGTGCAGGAGTCTGTACAAAGGCACAAAGAGCCCCCTATGTCTCCCTACTATATAGCCCTAGAAACTGCTTCTGACACACTGTGCTACACTATTGGTTGCCATATGTCAGTGATATTCTCTGATAGAAGTAGTGTGATGTAGTATGCCACAATTTTGTAGGATTTACAAAAAATCAGAGGCATGTGGAAGTATAACCTACTAGTACTTATATCAGTGACCTACTATTGCTTATAATATGCAGAATTGTAATATAGCTGTGTGCAGTACTAAGTGAGATAGAAATAAATATAATATTGGAGTTAAAGGGGTTATTTTACCTCAGTCCTGTTTTCTTGGTTTCATTTTGAATTCAGGGGCGTGTTTACTAGCTTCCACAAGGCTACAGTAGAAGCCAGGTCTGTAGCTATAGCAACCAGTGCTGGCAGCTTATCAGGATAGATCAAACAGGTCTGTAGCTATAGTGACATGAGGAGCCGATGCAGCCCATACAAGAGGGGATATCTAGGAATATGTATTGAAAAGTGACTTGTTTATGAAAGATCTTTAAAATAAAAAGCAATCCTTGTAGTGAGACAACCCCTTTAAGTGCACTCACACCAGAATTTTCAGGCTTTCAGTAGAGTCAGGTATCAATAATGCATGTTGATTTACATTCTGTATTTACTTACTTTTGCTTCTTAAAATAAAGTTCCAGAATGATACTCATAACATTTTACAAATACCTGACAGATGTTCCAAAGGCACCATTGAACAATGAACAGGATAATTAGATAATGTATTATTTTGTGAAGTACAGTGAATTAACTTTCCAATCATACAGACATTAACTAATTAGTTAATTCATATATTACATAGTGAAATGATGTTTATTAACCAGGACATTTTTTAAAGGGGTTGTGCCATGATGGGTATTTATGATTATTTATATTGGCCACATAGACATTGAATTGAGTAGCAGAGAACACACTCAAACACCACCCATCAAAACTCCTCACTGCAGCCACGAGGTAATAAGAAAAGGAAAGCTTTGACCCCAGTAATCAGACATTTATCCATTGTCAATTGTAACTCAACGCCTATATGGTAAAAAACAACAACTGTATATCCTTATCTGTAATAATTAATATTCTAAAGGCATTGTCTAATACTGTAGTGTGAATTGTAGAGACAATCATTTTATCTGTTG
The DNA here is from genome assembly GCA_025379985.1 of Phyllomedusa bahiana. Taxonomy (NCBI): domain Eukaryota; kingdom Metazoa; phylum Chordata; class Amphibia; order Anura; family Hylidae; genus Phyllomedusa; species Phyllomedusa bahiana. The sequence continues at coordinate 57,515 of JAODAL010003405.1, read as the reverse complement.
GAAAATTTTTGTTATTGAGGATTTCAATTTATACTTAAATTCTACTGAGATTAAATATTTGATGTTGTGATACTGTCACTATCCAGGAAGAAAGAACAGAAGAGCAGATATCCCAAAGCCAGGAATCGTCAACTAGCAAATTGTTCTTTATTAGCCTGTCTCACTCATAACAGAGCCATAAGAACAGAGGTGAAGAGAACGGAAGTGATTTACTGATGACAACAGGGGGTGCTCTCACTAGAATGAAGTACAGATAATTTCTCAAAGCAGTAGGGAAGGAATAACACATTGTCTCAACGTTGCTCTATATGAAACCTTAGAAGTGCCTAATACCTGCCTCCAGCAAAAGAATTAATATATTCTATTCTACATTTCTGCCATCTTCAGCTGTGATAAATACTTAGGAATGTATTTTTAAAAGTAATTAACTTTTAACATATTAGACTGGAGTATTACACCGAGCACTCAGGAAACAGTTATGTAAATTTCAACAAATTCCTACCACATTTTAATCATGGGATTGTGTGTCTTTTCTAAAGCTGTAGTAACTATAGAGGACCAGAAGACGCCAGGTATTCAAATGTTCCATTCATTATCCTGTACGAGGAAAGCTTTAGGATAATATTGTAAACTTTGTAAAAGGATAACTCGGAGTTTCAGTAAAAAACTAAAAGTAAGGGTTTAACGGGAAAACCATTGTTGCAAAATAGGTATAAGCAATATACACATGCGTTTTTATGTTTGGGGAAAAAAATCAAATTTTTTTGAAAAAAAATTCAGATCAATTGAATTTTAATGAGAAGCAGGGCGGGGAGTTACTCCACAAGAATTTGGGAATTTTTTTAAAATTAGTCCCATATTTGCCAGGAGACAGTTGGGTACATAAACTTTTTATTTCTTGATTCATGGGTCTGTTCGGACTGTAGATTGCTCTGCCATTCTGAGTTCAGCAATTTGAATAAATTATGCTGAAAATCACTTGGTGGTTCATTTTGTGTGAAATTATATTTTCGCTGGAAAGGTTAATTTTGAAGGGAGCTTGAATGGCTTGAAATTGTGCAGCTGGGGAGTCTGCATGTTCAGAAGGCAGCAGTTATTAAAAGCGATTGCATTTCCTCCCAGATTTCTCCTGAGACCAGAATCAGTGGAGATGTTAAACCTTGCTTGACACCCCAGTTGGATAATTGTGGGTGTGGGAGCTAATCAGCAGAAGATGTCTCCTCAATTTAAATCTTGTCAGTTAGTCAAGATTAGGGCTTCCTGTATCGAGCACCATTAGGTTAGTTGCATTCTGTGCTTTAAAGATGTCCCAAACCCCGAATTACATGCAGTAGAAAGGGGGGGGAAGGAGAGGGGGGTTTAGTGGACATCAAAGCCCGCAAAAATTAACTAAAATGTAACACAGAGACAAATGTCTTCAAGACTCCTAATGAAAAAAAAAAGGAATGGAATAAAGCACCCCACTGAAATTGTACACTTGTTTATACAACTGGGTCTGCCAGCCATAATGTTGTAGAAAATCTGTGGCACGTCCTTATTATTAAAATTATATTGATTCAAAACGAAATTACTGCATTAAATCAAATATGAGAGTGACTGCATTACAGAAACAAGAGAGAAAAGTAACTGTAGATTGAAAAGGAAAGTTTTTTCGTGTTAGATTTTCATTGGGAAATAAGTAAAAAACAACATTCTCCTGGCATGGCTCACTTGTAAAAGAGAACACATTGCCCCCAAAAATATGAAAGGTTTTCTCCAGACAAACTGTGGTTGTTAAGGAAGTCAACTATTTTTCAGATTTTATAAAGTAAATATTTTATTAAGGAAAATTGGAATTCATAATTTGATGGCACAAAAGGCCAATAATATGTGACAGCATGATCTCATTAGAAAAAGGAATTTTAGCCCAGTGTATTGAGTGATATTCCAAAAGTTTCAGTAATTTTTAGTTATTTATGGGATGATCCTGCTTTTGATTCCCCCTGGAAATTTGTAAAAAGATTTCCATTTGAACACAAGGGCTCCTTTCAGAGAACAGGTCATGTAAAACCCGCAAAAAAATCAAGGCCAGGGCAAATAAACAAAAAGTCATGCCAAGTTCACCACTCCCATAGATTCCTGCGCTTGGCTGTGCATACAAACTTCACTTGCTACTCATCAACATCAGCATTTATGACCAGATGGTTATAAATTTACATTCTATAAAATTTTAGAGGATGTTATTTTTTCCACTCAGTTTGTTAAGTAAGTTTCAGTCGTTTTATTTCCTCAAACATAACGGTTCTACTTTTTATTAATAATACAGTATCATATTCTTTCCTGTATTTTAGTGCACCTACTCAGTAACACTAATGAAACTTTCATAAAATATTTCAAAATCTTTTGCATACTATGGTTAGAAAATGTCTTTTAATCTCAGCTTTCAACGCCAAACATTGGAAATGATTAAAACATCTGGAATTGCTATACATATATGCAAGTGTAAATGTCCATCTTTCTATCTATCTATCTATCT
>JAODAL010003405.1:0-52500 GCA_025379985.1 Phyllomedusa bahiana | reverse complement strand
CATGTCCTGCAGGTAACACTTACACAAAAGCAATCATACCTCAATTCAAATACAATCAATATGTGTTTTTTGTGTTTTTTATACAAATAAATTAGGGACAATGAAATACATTTATTTTGCACTATTTGTTCTCTGCTGTAGATATCATATTTGTTATCTGTAAGATTTCATTTTATGATTCCTTATTAAAATGGTTGTTCATCAATATTCATAAGGGTTCCTGACCTTGTCCAGCCTTCTCTGAATACATAATTGAAAAGATTCCACTACATGCTGACAGCTTACTAGTCTGTCATGCGACCCTACAAACACTTCTGAGTAACAGTAAATGTGATTGGTCAAGGTTCTCAGTGAACAAATTTGTAGGATCAACCCTGTAGACTTCACTTATTGGCAAGACCCGTAGACACAGTATTTATGTAACAAAGTTTAATTTGACAGTGATAATACAGCTTTCCATGATATCCGTTCATAGATCACAACATAAGCCATTGAAAAGCATTAAAAAATTAGATAACTTTCTGTACTAAAATATCATAGTGCGTTATCTTCAGCTCTCATCAGTGACTTACATACAAGACGGGATCCTGTGTCAAAGATATTAATAAGGTCTTTTTAGCTTGACTGCTTGACAGCACTACTCTCCTTACCACCAACAATAGGAATTACGGGTACTTCATTCTATTTCCATGGTTCAAATATGTTTTTCAGTTTAATTTCTAACACTCTGCTCTTGTGGAGACCCAGTCTTTGGTGGTTTCCACTCATTAAATTGGGGAGAAGACAAGCCTGAAAGGAGGAAGAAGCCTGGAGGAGATTCAAAGACACCAAAAGTTAAAACAGAGCTACATATGAAGATGCATGGTTGTCACCCACTGCATTTCCTGATTATTGCTGTGCAACAGCAAATTCCTCCTGGTTAGTGTTGAGCGATTATTATCGACAAAGTTGAAATCGGCACGGTATTTACGTTTATCGGATTTTTTAGATCACACGATAATTTAGGTGAGAATCTGCGCATAATCTATTAATATCGCGCCATTTTCGGCGCTTCCTGCCATTTTGGTGGCCAGCAAACCAGCTTACAGAATAGAGCAGGGTGACATGTGTGTGCGACGTCATGACTGGGATGTGTATGGTTGCGATTGGCTGGAAACTCACATGACCTCGTTTTACATAGAACAGCCTTCCTGTTCATGATCAGTGTCTGTCAGCGTTATAGCAGTAGGACTTTGCGCCCCTGCCTCTGTCCAAACGCTCAGCAAACAGCTCAGCAAAAATTATTTTATTTTTTCACAGAGACAGCTTACTTTTAGCTGTGATCCTTAGAAAGTTAGTTAGATCAGAGATTTGCAAAATTTTAGGTAGTTAGGCAGAGAATTTTAAAGGAGCATCTACCGCTGTAAAGTCACAGGGGGGGGTGGGGGGGGGGTTGGTCCCGCTGGCGAGCAAAGACAAGCTCTATAAAGGATACTGGATATTGTACAGCCAAAACTTTGTTTAGACATTGCATTGCCTTATATTAGGATACAGATCTTTTTTTAGTAACTGCAGTTCTATTTGTTAGGTGCAAACTCCACTTTTATTCTCAGTATACATTTCAGATAGGTGTTTTATTTCAATTTTGCCCAGTCCAGCTTTGTTGATATAGCCACCTTGCACTTAAATTTGCACACCTTGCACAGCAATTTTGAAGTCACCACAGGTTGATAGGTGCCCAAAAATACCTTTTATTATCAGTATACATTTCAGATACATGTTTTTTTCAATGTTTCGCAGGAAGATGTGTTGATAGAGCCACCTTGCAGTTAAATTTGAATCCAGAATCTTTGTAGTCACCACAGGTGAACTGGTAGGTGCCAAAAATTTCCTTTTAATATCCGTTTTTACATTTCAGACAGGTGGTTTTTTTTCATTTTGGTCAGTCAAGCTTTGTTGATAGATTTACTTTGCAGTTAAATTTGAATCCAGGGAACTTTGTAGTCACCACAGGTGTACCCGATAGGTGCCAAAAATAAACCCTTTTTAAAATTGTATATATTTCCCGACAGGTGTTTTTTTTACTTTTGGTCAGTCAAGCTTTGTTGATAGATCTTACTTTGCAGTTAAATTTGAATCCACCAAAATTTGTTTGTCACCACAGGTTGATAGGTGCCAAAAAATACCTTTTATTATCAGTATACATTTCAGATACGTGTTTTTTCACTTATGGTCAGTAAAGCTTTGTTGATAGATCTACTTTGCAGTTAAATTTGAATCCATCAACTTTGTAGTCACCACAGGTTGATAGGTGCCAAAAAAATACCTTTTATTATCAGTATACATTTCAGATACGTGTTTTTTCACTTTGGCGCAGGCAGCTGTGTTGATAGAGCCACCTTGCAGTTAAATTTGAATCCAGCAACTTTGTAGTCACCACAGGTGTACTGATAGGTGCCAAAAATACCTTTTAATATCCGTATACATTTCTGACAGGTGTTTTTTTCAATTTTGGTCAGTCAAGCTTTGTCGATAGATCTACTTTGCAGTTAAAATTGAATACAGCAATTTAGTAGACACCACAGGTGAATTGATAGGTGCCAAAAAATACCTTTTATTATTCCGTATACATTTCAGAAAGGGTTTTTTTTCACTTTTGGTCAGTCAAGCTTTGTTGATAGATCTACTTTGCAGTTAAATTTGAATACAGCAATTTAGTAGTCACCACAGGTGAATTGATAGGTGCCAAAAATACCTTTTAATATCCGTATACATTTCAGACAGGTGTTTTTTTCACTTTTGGTCAGTCAAGCTTTGTTGATAGATCTACTTTGCAGTTAAATTTGAATCCAGCAACTTTGTAGTCACCACAGGTTGATAGGTGCCAAAAAATACCTTTTATTATCAGTATATATTTCAGATCCGTGTTTTTTTCACTTTGGGCAGGCAGCTGTGTTGATAGAGCCACCTTGCAGATAAATTTGAATCCAGCAACTTTGTAGTCACCACAGGTGTACTGATAGGTGCCAAAAATACCTTTTAATATCCATATACATTTCAGACAGGTGATTTTTTCACTTTTGGTCAGTCAAGCTTTGTCGATAGATCTACATTGCAGTTAAATTTGAATACAGCAATTTAGTAATCACCACAGGTGAATTGATAGGTGCCAAAAATACTTTTATTATCCCGTTTTACATTTCGAAGGTGTTTTTTTCACTTTTGGTCAGTCAAACTTTGTTGATAGATCTTTCTTTGCAGTTAAATTTGAAACCAGCAATTTTGTAGTCACCACAGGTGTACTGATAGGTGCCAAAAATACCTTTTAATATCCGTATACATTTCAGACAGGTGTTTTTTTCACTTTTGGTCAGTCAAGCTTTTTTGATAGATCTACTTTGCAGTTAAATTTGAATCCAGCAACTTTGTAGTCACCACAGGTTGAGAGGTGCCAAAAATACCTTTTATTATCAGTGTACATTTCAGATACGGGGTTTTTTTCACTTTGACGCATGCAGCTGTGCTGATAGAGCCACCTTGCAGTTAAATTTGAATCTAGCAACTTTGTAGTCACCACAGGTGTACTGATAGGTGCCAAAAATGCCTTTTAATATCCGTATACATTTCGACAGGTGTTTTTTTCACTTTTGGTCAGTCAAGCTTTGTTGATAAAATCTACTTTGCAGTTTAAATTTGAATCCAGCAACTTTGTAGTCACCACAGGTTGATAAGGTGCCAAAAAATACCTTTTATTATCAGTATACATTTCTTTTTCGTTTTTTTTTAACTTTTGCACAGGCAGCTATGTTGATAGAGCCACCTTGCAGTTAAATTTGAATCCAGCAACTTTGTAGTCACCACAGGTATACTGATAGGTGCCAAAAATACATTTTAATATCCGTATACATTTCAGACAGGTGTTTTTTTATTTTGGTCAGTCAAACTTTGTTGATAGATCTACTTTGCAGTTAAATTTGAATCCAGGGAACTTTGTAATCACCACGGTTGATAGGTGCCAAAAAAATACCTTTTATTATCAGTATACATTTCAAATACGTTTTTTTTTTCACTTTGGCGCAGGCCAGCTTTGTTGATAGAGCCACCTTGCCGTTAAATTTGAATCCAGCAATTTGTTGTCACCGCAGGTGTACTGATAGGTGCCAAAAATAACCCGTTAATATCCGTATACATTTCAGACAGGTGCTTTTTTCACTTTTTGTTCAGTCAAGCTTTGTTGATTGATCTACTTTGGGAGTTTAAATTTGAATTTTAGCAATTTAGTAGTCACCCCAGGTGAATTGATAAGGTGCCAAAAATAACTTTTATTATCCCGTATACATTTCAGACAGGTGTTTTTTTTCACTTTTGGTCAGTCAAGCTTTGTTGATAGATCTACTTTGCAGTTAAATTTGAATACAGCAATTTTGTAGTCACCACAGGTGTACTGATAGGTGCCAAAAATACCTTTTTATATCCGTATACATTTCATACAGGTGTTTTTTTCAATTTTGGGCAGTCAAGCTTTGTTGATAGATCGACTTTGCAGTTTAAATTTGAATCCAGGCAACTTTGTAGTCACCACAGGTGTACTGAGAGGTGCCAAAAATACCTTTCAATATCCGTATACATTTCAGACAGGTGTTTTTTTCACTTTTGTCAGTCAAGCTTTGTTGATAGATCTACTTTGCAGTTAAATTTGAATCCCGCAATTTTGTAGTCACCACAGGTTGATAGGTGCCAAAAAATACCTTATTTTATCACTTTACATTTCAATTACGTGTTTTTTTTCAGTTTGGCGCAGGCCAGCTGTGTTGATAGAGCCACCTTGCAGTTAAATTTGAATCCAGAAATTTTGTTTTGTTTGAGGGATTTGAGAATAGCTGTGATTTGCCGTCTTTTAATAAGAGACTTTCCAAAACTCTTCCATACCTTCTAAAATTTTTATATTTCTGAACATGGAGCGAAATTCAGGTGGTAAGCGAGCAATTTGAGGGGGGTTAAGGGACATGGAGGTAGAGGTACGAGAGAAGGTGCTCCTTAGAGTGCTGGCGACAACACGCATGCCAGCGGATCGTCAGTTGCAGGACCGTCAGGCCTGTCATCGCTGGGTCAAAGCCCTGTGAATCTCAGTAACGAACAGCGTCGCCAATCTGTTCTTCAGTGGTTATTGCAACCTCCCATCAAGCAGTTTTCCCTCCTCGGCTCCCAGTCACGGCCACAAATGTCATCATCAGCATCATCAGCATCCGTCCAACATGAAGCAGCCTAAATTTCAACTCATGTACCCACCACTGTGGATAATCCATTTTCTGAAGACATCTTTGATGACAAAATGCGGTTGGGGTCAGAAGGCATGATGATTTTCTCTGCTCTGACGCCCAGTTACTCATGCCATCAGAGGAGGAGAAGGAAGCCGGTCACTCGGCAAAAAATCCGGGCGGTCGGCAACGCCTTACAGCCCCTCTTGCTTGTAGCCCACAGCTCCTGGATGCAGAATGTCAGGACGACGAAGTCACCTGTGTTGATGATGATGATGAGGGACATTGGGACCCAACATGGTCTTTTCAGCAGAATTTGCTTGCGAGCGTTTTCTAAACTGGACGAGGAGGAAGATGATGGGGTAGTGTCAGTATGGGTCCGCCTCAAAAAGGGAGAGGGGCGGTGCAGAAGTCCGCTGATATGATTCCGCCAGCCCGGTCAGCGGAAACCCCGCTCCTCGCTTATCGCCGGGCAAAAAGGTCCAGGACCTCTCAAGCCTGGGCCTTCTTTGAGCAAGCTCTGATTCACCCCGCGATGTCATATGCCGCCTTTGCCGTAACGCATTTAAATAGAGGCAAGAACCCTTTGGTGTTTAACCACACCATCATGTTCACATGCAGCGAATGCATGAGTTGAAATTGGAGGCAAAAACTTGGCCAAAAAAAGGCCCGACCGACGCCGGGCCTCCCCAAACCCCTGTTTACACCCTCTTTCTCCGCCTCCTCCTCCGCAACCACCAAGTGTTCCTCAGCTGCCCCTGTCTTCAGAGTCATGATCAGGGATCAGCCTCCGCTTCAGCCTCCACCGTCGCCCGAGTACCACCAGCACCACCAGAGACCCATCCTACCCCTTCTCCTTCCGCCAGTTTGACGACCTGCACGCCTTACAGCGGCCAGTCTAGACAGCCGCTTCTGTCTTCCAGGGTTTGGGAGCAGAAGAAACACTTTAACCCAAACCATCCCCAAAGCCAAAAAGCCCGAATGTTGGCATTGCCAGGCTTTTGGCCTTGGAAATGTTGCATTTCCGTCTGGTGGACACAGATGGGTTGCCACTTCACGGCCCTTGCCTGCCCCCCAATTACCCGATGCCGAACAAAGGGATTTTTTTGCCAGAAAAAAAACCGCCCCTGCCCTGGCCACCCACGTGTCATCTAAAAATTTAAAGCCCCGTTTGTCTTTTTCTGTGGGGGAAAAAAGCCCGTTGACCAGCGAACATGGGCTAGTAAGCAGGGCCCGGGCCCCTTTTTATTTCTTGCCCAGCTCACTGGGTGGCTGGGTGGATGTCTTTTGGGGGTGGGGTTTCCCCTCTCGGGCTGGGCGCCCACGCTCTTAAAAAACCGGGGGATGGGGGCGGGGTTTTTTCCCCCCAAGGGCCCTTTGGGGGCATCAAGTGCCCAGAGAAAGAGGCCATTTTAAAAAATTTTTAATCTGACTTGGAGCCCGCCCCACACACAGGTCAGGAGCTGTGGATGGCCCCTCCGAACAAAAACCGAGCGTGGCTGGGTGACAAGAACCTTTTTGCCAGGAAAGGTGGTGTGCGATAAGGGCCCAAAATCTGCGGGGCCGCCCTTAAAAATCGGAAAGGCGGGCACACCCCTTCCCTGGCACATGTCTGAACCTTGTGGGTCCAAAATTTCAAAAGGGGTTTCCCGGGTTTAGACTGCCTGCTTGGGAAGGCTCAAAAGGTCAAAAGTTGCCTTCGCCTTTTGCCCCCCTGCTTCGTCCCGCCTGGGGGGTTTTTTGGCAGCGTCGCTTGGCCCCCCCGTGGGCCGTCTCATTGTTAAAGTTGGCAACCGCGGGGAATTCCACCCTCCACATGCTCGCGTTTGTGGCAGCAGGCAATTTTTACGCTTTTAACTTTGTGACACAGGCCTGCCCAACCCGGGTGGGCGGACCTGGGGTATTGGCCCCGAAAAGGTTGGAGGCGGGTTTGAAAGAGCTCTGCCCCCATTTCCCAATTTTTGAAGAACCCACCAAAAGGGTCAGTGGGACAATCCCCCTTGTCGCATGAGATTGTGGTGATCTTAGTTCTGGAACGTTTCGTTGGACACTCTAAAAAAAACAGGGCCCCGGGCCACCCGACGGAGGAGGAGGGACACACAGATGGGGGACACGGAGCCTTTCTCCCCGTCAAATCCAAAAGGGCCCCGGGAAAAGTTTCACAATTTCATCGGTTTTTAAATTAGGAAGTGGTTCGGGGCCCGGGGCTATGCAAGGTGGGTTCAGCTCCCCGGGGGGCTTCATCTGGGCAAGTCGGGGCTGTGTTAAAGCTGTGCCGGGGGAAAAGCGGAGGAGGAGGGGGGGGAGGTTTTCCCTAGATACCGACGTTCCCGACGTCCCCCCCCTTGGAAAGAGGTTGGGGGCAAAATTTTGGGGGCGGAGGGGAAAGATGGGGAAAGATCGTTTGCTGTGCCCCCGAACAGGGTTGGGGAAATCAAGACCCCATCTTTTACATGAGTGCTTGGATGCCCATTTCCCCCAACTAAATTCCGCTTTAAAGGCCCATCAAAATAAACAAACAGTTACGGGGGTGGCCCCCCTCTGGATTCCCGGTAAAAAACCAAAAACTCGGGAAATTTCCTTCCCCCCCACCCAAATAGAAAAGGAAAAAATGCGGGAAATGGGGGCCTTGCTGATTGATCAACTGGAGACATCTGTTGGTTCTGCGTCACGTTCCTCAAATGTCACGGGTTGGAACAACATCAGCAAACGTGACAGTATTTGGTGCCAAGTAGCCTTTTACCCCCCGGGCCCCGCAGCGCGGGCCCAAGGTGGCAAAAGCCTAAGGGGTTTGACCTTGGCAATTTTTTAATTTCCCACCTCACCAAGGGCCCATGCATTTTGCAGGGCACAAAAAAACACACGGGAGCCCAGTTTTAAAATCAGGGTGCAGGGACTATCTCCGGTCCAAACCGATTTTTTTGTATTTTTTCCCGGACCCAATAGACTTTTCTGGGTACCCAAAAATGGACAAATGGCCCGAGCTTTGCTCCCCCAAGCCATAGAGGGGGTTGTCCTGCCAGCACCCAGCTTTCATTTCTAAAGCGGGCCCCTTCGGGACAGCTGGAGGAGTCTTTACGGGAAAACGCACCCAAACTTTCCACAGATAATTTTGGATCGTTTGACTTTCGCAAGATGAATCAGGCATGGATCTCTAAATTTTGTTTTTGGCCCTCAATTCCCGGGGTTCCCCAAATTAGTTCCCGGGGTCTATTCACTTTTCCTCTTCAACAAAAATGGCCCCTCTTGAAAAATTTTTTTTTTTAAATTTGATCATTTCTTATTGCAATTTTTTTTTCTCTTTTCCAACGTTCTTTTTTGCGGGGTTTTGCTTGGGGAGGAGCTGTAAAAAGCAGCAAGTTTAAAAGACAACCACCGTTTTTCCATTTACTCACTTTATCTTTAGAAAATTTTCGCATTGTCAATGGTTTTGAGGGGCAGTTTTCTGTGGAAAACAGCTATTTTATGGTCCTTTGGAAAAGAAATGTGGCTTCTAAATGGGAAATTTTTTCCCTCAAATTTTTAACAGTGGTGAGAAGTCAAAATTTTATAATTTTTTGGGTCTTTTGCTTTGAAAAGGCGAATACTACGGTCCTATACTAAAAAATTTGTTTTTAACAGACATTTTTCTTCACAATTTTTCCCCAAAGTGGGGTCAAGGGTATGCTTTGAAATTTTTTTTGGGGGATTTTGCTGTGACAAAGCAGCCTATTTCTACAGGTCCTTTTTATAAAAAAATTTTTGTTTCTAAAGAAATTTGTTCTTCACAAATTTTTTCCAAAAAGGGTCAAGGGTCATTTCTTTGAATTTTTGGGGGCTTTTGCTGTGGAAAATGCAGCTTTATACAGGTCCTTTTTAAAAAAAAATTTTTGGGTTTTAACAGACATTTGTTCTTCCCCAATTGTTCCCAAAATGGGTCAAGGGGGCATGCTTTGAATTTTTGGGGGCAAATTTTTCGTGACATGCAGCTATTTTTTTCAGGGTTTTATTATAAAAAAAAAATTGTTTTAACGAAAATTTGTTCTTTTACAAAATTTTTCAAAAAATGGCTCTGGGGGCATTGGGTTTGAATTTTTGTTTGGGCCCCTTTTGCTGTGGGCATGCAGGCCCCATACTACAAAGGGCCTTTATAAAAAAAAGTTTTTTTCTAACAGAATTTGTTCTTCACAATTTTTCAAAAGTGGCTCATGGGTCATGTTTTGAATTTTTGGGGGGGTTTTTTTCTGTTTACATGCGTTATACTACAGGCCTTTTATTAAAAAAAAATTGTTTCTACAGACATTTTTTTCTTCCAATTGTCAAAAGTGGCTCATGGGGGCCCTGTTTTGAAATTTTTGGGGGCATTTTGCTGTGACATGCAGCTATACTACGGTCCATTAAAAAAAAAAATTGTTTTTTTAAAAAGACATTTGTTTTTCACAAATTGTCCAAAGTGGCTCAAGGGTTTATGCTTTGAAATTTTTTTGGGGGGCATTTTTTCTGTGACATGCAGCTATACTACAGGTTTCCCTTTTTTAAAAAAAATGTTTTTTCTAAAGACATTTGTTCTTCACAAAATTGTGAAAATTGGCTCAAGGGTCATTTTTTGAATTTTGCGGGCAATTTGCGGACATGCAGCTATAACTAACGGTAAATATTAAAAAAAAATGTTGTTTTCAAACAGACATTTTGTTCTTCACCAATTGTCCAAATGGCTCATCGGGTCATGCTTTGAATTTTTTGTGGGGGCATTTTGCTGTGACATGCACTATACTACGGGTCCTTTATAAAACAAAAAATTGTTTTCTAACAGACATTTTGTTCTTCACAATTGTCAAAAGTGCTCATTGGGTCAGTTTGTTGAATTGTTGGGGGCATTTTGCTGTGACAGAAATGCAGCTATACTGACAGGTCCTATTATAAAAAAAAATTGTTTCTAACAGACATTAGTCTTCACAATTGTCAAAAGTGGCTCATAGGGTCCATGTTTTGAATTTTGGGCATTTTAGCTGTGACATGCAAGCTATACTACGAGGTCCTTTATAAAAAAAATGAGTTGTTTCTAACAGACATTTGTTTCTTCACAATTGTCCAAAGTGGCCTCATGGGATCCCATGCTTTGAAGTTATTTTGGGGGCATTTTTGCAGTGAAATGCAGCTATAACTACTACAGGTCCTATTATGAAAAATGTTGTTTCTAACTGACATTTCTGGTTCTTCACAAACTGTCCAATAGTGGCTCAAAGGGTCATGCTTAGAAGTTTTGGGGAATTTTGCTGTGTCATGAGCAGCTATACACAGGTCCTATTATAAAAAATTTTTATTTCTTAACAGACATTTGTTCTTCACCAATTGGTCAAATTTGGCTCTATGGGTCATGGTTTGAATTTTGGGGGTATTTTGCTGTGACATGCTGGCAGCCTATACCTAACAGGTCCTTATTAAAAAAAATATAAATGTTTTCTATCAAACAGAACATTTGTTCTTCACAGTGTCCAAATGGCTCAAGGTTCATGCTTTGAATTTTGGGGCGTCATTTTGCTGTGACATGCAGCTATACTACGGTACTATTATAAAAAAATGTTGTTTTTGTCGTAACAGTACATTATGTTCCTTCAAAATTGTCAAAAGTGGCTCATGGTTCATGCTTTGAATTTTGGGGGCATTTTTGCAGTGACATGCAGCCCAATACTACAGGTCCTATTATAAAAAAAAATGTTGTTTCTAAACAGACATTTGTTCCTTCACAATTGTCCAAAGGTGGCTCAAAGGTCCCATGCTTTTGGAAATTTTGTTGGGTGGCCATTTGCCTGTAAATGGCTGCTATACTATACAGGTCTATTATGAAAAATGTTGTTTCAACAGACATTTGTTCTGCACATTGTTACAAAAGTGGGCTCATGGTCATTTTTTGAATTTTTGGGGCATTTGCTTGTTACAGCAGCTATACTACAGGTCCTATTATACAAAAAATTGTTTTCTAACAGACATTTGTTCTTCACAATTGTCAAAAGTGGCTCAAGGACATGTTTTGAATTTTGGGGCATTTTGCTGTGGACATGCATCTATACTACATGTACTATTATAAAAAAAAATGTTTGTTTCTTACAGTGACATTTGTTTCTTCACAATTGTCCAAAGTGGCTCAAGGGTCGATGCTTTGGAATTTTTGGTGCATTTTGCTTGACATGCAGCTTATAATACAGTCCTATTATATAAAAAATGTTGTTTCTAACAGACATTTCGTCTTCACAATTTGTCAAGAGTGGCAAAGGGTGATGGTGCTGTCAGAAACAGAATAGGTAGGACACTGTATAATGGACACATATTGCAAAATGACTTGTTTTTGCAAATCTTTTAACATAGCTAGCCAAACCCTGTATTGAACACAACCTCATTTAATACAATTAAAAAAGAGAAACAAAGACATGTGGGGTTCAATCCTATTTAAATAATTTGTTTTCCAATGAATTTAAACTACTAAAAAACTTGCATGTACAAAATAGCTTTTGGTAAAGAAAAATTCCCTGAATTGTACAAGGGAGGTACAGGAAAACTTGACCAATGTAGGTTATCCAGCGCCAGGCCATGGATTATGGAGCACGGACAGAGAAACAATGTACAGAGGAACCATTGTCCTCCAGCCCACGTTGAGTAAAATGAGAAAAAGAATGCCAAGAAAAAGGGCACCTGGGTGGAACAGTAGCGTTATCCACCAGTATTTCCAAGTGAAGCTCAATTGGTCCGCACCTCATACGGAGGGGCAAGCGCTAAACCCAGGGTCTTTGACTGTTGTACTGAGGAAGGCTATTGAATGTCCCTTACCTCACACTTCCGCTTCCGCAACGCCTGCTTCAGCCACTGTTTTGTATGCTGCATCATAAGGGCCTTTTTACCGTGTTAATAGATGAACGGACGCCAGCCTGGGCTCTCACCGCACCACTGAAACTCCTGCCCTGGCCTGCTGAACCTGCGTGTTAAATTGAATGACAGACGCTAGCCTGGTCTCTCAACCGCACCCGACTGTAAGTCAGCAGTTGGACCTCCGTGTTTAACAGATGGCTGACGGCAGCCACTGGCTCTCACCGTTAAGGGGCAATCAGAGAGCTTCAAATTTCTCTAAAAAATCATATATGAAAAAAGGTGATTTTCTGTGAGGTTAAGTAGTGGTCAAAAAGGGGTCGAGGGCTGGACACATAATTGCACAATTTGAGGCTTATAAAATTTTCCTGGGGCTGGAGTCCACTATGGGTCGGCATCATTTGAAAACTCCGGTGGGGGGGGAGCTGTCCTCTAATTCAATGAAGAAGGATTTTGGAGGAAAAATTAATCCATTGAATTGATATGGCTGAATCAAGTCTGCAGAAAGCCAGGAGTGGCAAATGTCTTCTAACTTAAGAAGTGTTTGGGGATGATAGGAACAATTTGTATTACTTATGGGGTTTGTCGGACAATTAACACATCTACAAGTGTAAAAAATACCTTTAAAAACTGCAGGGAGGGGTGGATATGATTTGATGTTATCAACACTTGAAAAAAAAAGCAAATGTTTAATAATGTAAACTATAAATAAAACTTCCCTAAATAAATTCTGTAAAACAAATGTCATTACCAAACAATATACTAAATGAGAGTCACCTGTACGAAAATAGCACTAGTCGCCACTTTGTGATCTGTGTGGGTGCAAAACAGGTTTAAGGGCTCATTCTGTGGCCCAGGAACAGGGATAAGTCTATCTGTCCCAGTGAAACTAAAATGGTGATGAAAGACTCCTTTTTTCCGGACTTTTTAAATGTGGAGGTCATGCAGGTTTGGAGGCTCATGTGCTGTGGCCAGGACAGTATAGTCAAATGTCCAGTGAAACTAAAATGGTTTTTGAAAGACCTCCCTATTTCTGCACTTTTTACTCTGTGGGTCAGACAGGTTTAATGGTCATTCTGCCGGTAAACAGGACAGATATAGTTAATGTCTAGTTCAACTAAAATGTGTGGGTTCAAAGACTCCTTTCCCGGCAACTTTTTAATTTGGGTCCAGACAGGTTAAAAGGTCATACTGCGGGTTCACAGGACAGTATAGTCAAGTCCATTCAACTAAAATGGTGGTTGAAAGACTCCCTTTTTTCCCAGCACTTTTTAATCTGTGGGTCAGACAGGTTTAATGGTCATAACTGCGGTACAGGACAGATATAGGTTAATGTCCAGTTCAACTAAAATGGTGGGTCAAAGACTCCCTTTTCCCGCACTTTTTAATTTGGGGGGTCAGACAGGTTAATGTCATTACTGCGGGGTCCATAGACAGGTATAGTCAATGTCATTCCAACTATAAAATGCCGTGGTTTTCAAAGCTCGTTTTTCTTGCACAATTTTAATCTGTTGGTTCAGACAGGTTTTAATCGGTCATGACTGTTGTTACAGAACAGTATAGTCAATGTCCAGTTCAACTAAAAGGGTGGTTGAAAGACTTCCTTTCCAGCACTTTTTAATCTGTGGGTCCAGACCAGGTTTTAATGGTCATACAGTGGTACAGGACAGATATAGTTAATGTCCATTTAACTAAATGGTGGTTCAAAGAACTCCTTTTCCGCACTTTTTAATTTGGTCAGACAGGTTTAATGGTCATACCTGTGCGGTCCCAGGACAGGTATAGTCAATGTCCCATTCAACTAAAAATGGTGGTTCAAAGACTCGTTTTTCTTTCACTGTTTTAATCTGTGGGTCAGACAGTTAAATGTCAAAACTGTGGTACAGAACAGGTGACAGTCCAATGTCCAGTTTTCCAACTAAATGGTGGTTGAAAGAACTCCTTTTCCCAGTACTTTTTAATCTGTGGGTCAGACAGGTTTAATGGTCATACTGCGGTACAGGACAGTTATGAGTTAATGTCCAGTTCAACTAAAAATGGTGGTGAAAAGAACTCCTTTTTCCCCGCACTTTTTAATCCTGGGGTCATGCAGGTTAGGGGCTCATGCTGTCTGCGTTCCAGGACAGGGATTATCAATGTTCCATTCAAGTAAATGATGGTTCAAATCATACTGCCTTCTGGCACTTTTTAATTTTGTGGGTCATGCTGCAGGTTTAAGGTCCGCTGTGGTGCAATGACAGGATAGTGAATGGTCTGTGATTTTTTTTTTTCTGTTGGCTTTTTATAACCTATTGTCTGGCCTAAGATGTAGCACGTATACAGTTTGCTGTTGTGGATGTTAATTCCAGCTCTCCATCCCTGTTTGTGGGTGAAGAATGAAGTGTTGTTTCCTCTCACTAGACTTATAATAGTCATCGGGCGATATCTATTATCGACTGACGCGATATCTATTGATAATTGCCGATATCGACTATCGTAGCCCGATGACGATAGTCAACGAAATCGCTTATCACTATCCATTCTGTAGCTGTTAGCTCAGAAAGCCATGTCAAGCAGAAACATTATTGAAGGGGTTGTTCACCTCATGAGAAAATGAAAGGAGCAACTGCTAGGCCCCCAGTAAAATAAAAGAAACAATTATATTCACCATTGTCCAACCTCCAGAGTTGCATCATTCCTGTCTTTTGTTGACATGCCATCACTTCTGAATGGGAACGTCACCACTGCAGCTGCTAACTGGCTGCAGCACTCACATTCCTCTACAAACATAGCTGTTCATGGCTGTTTTGAACGGTGATGTAAATTATTGGCACCATTGCAGCAGAAGACCGCTGGAGAAAGGTAAGTATACGTTTTTATTTTATTTTACCGGGGGCCTGAAAGCTGCTCTTTTCATTTTCTTATTAACTGACAACCCATTTAAGGTCTGGCTCACCTCTGCATTGGAGGTTCAGTTGGGACTTTGCATCATAGATTAAATAAAAAATGACAGAAGAAACAGCAAAGAATGCAGCACTATATCTTCCATTGAAATAATCTACACCATGATGGAAACCCAGTGGACTCCATTATAGTTAAATGGATCCATCCAATGCCATTGGTGTCCCATATGTAAAAGATGTGGCACCGCCATTATTTTTCTTTTCTGTTCCTATAATGGAACAGAAATTTTGAAATCATAATGCAGGAGTAGCCCTGGTCTAGGGCAACCCCATTATATAAGCCCAATAAGAACCTATTCAGAATCAAATTGAAGAGCTACTAAATTTCAGACTACAGTAAAGAGATACATTTTAGTTCATTCTATAAAAATGCAACGTTCAGAAACTTAACTAAAATAAGTAATAAAAATTAAAGGATGTATCTTATAGAGACAATGTCCCTGCTCAAGACCCTCTTTTATTATCCAAAATAGAGGGCTGATCTGTAGGAGAGAGTCCCTTTTTGGCAAACTTGGCCCATATATGTATCACATGTACCTATTTAACATGTATCACATTTACCTATATTTATTTTAAGGGCAGCCATGAAATGCTGCATTTTGGCCCATTGGCTCAATTTGAAAAACAGAGTTGTCTTACTAAGGCAAACCCTAAAATACTGATCAACCAGTCTTTGTTTTAGAAAGGGAATTTAGACTGTGAACCCTATGAAGGACATGATAATATCCGTACTGTAAATTCGCCAATGTTGTATAAGTAAAGGGAAATTAATGGATTATTTGAACCAATACAAAGATAATATATAAATGCAGATAAAAATCTAAGAATAACAAAAACAAAATGGGAAAAAAACATTAATAATCTGTAACATATAGTGAAAACCTTTATGCACATCTCATTGTTGTCCCATGTCTAATGTGTACATTTGTCTAACCAGATATGTATACAGATTCAGCTGTAGTGTGCTTCTTGGCTTTTATTGTGCAGATATACAGTATCTCATAAAAGTGAGTACAACCCTCACATTTTTGTAAATATTGTATTATATCTTTTCATGGGAAAATATGATACTTTGATACAGTTTAAAGTAGTCAATGTACAGCTTGTATAACTCAACACACAGCCATCAATGTGTAAACTGCTGGCAACAATGCTGGCAATGTCTAATAGGGTGTACTCACTTTTGTGAGAAACTGTATAACAAGTGTGTCCTTTTGGAATATTCTTTATAAGTTTATATCAAAACTATTATGTTTACTTATTTTAATTTTTTTAATGATTCCGAACCATAGAGTTTCAAAGTAAAGATTACAGGGTAGGTCACCAAGTCCTTCTCAATCCAATAGCATTTAGGCACATGATCGCTGGAGTTGGTATGTCATATGTTGCCACCCTCATGGCCCTTTAAGTCAGTTATGGAAAGAGAGGGGTTAAATTGGATTTCAAGTGTTGGAGTTAAAATAGATGGAACAACCATCATCGATCTGTGATATGCAGATGATACAATCCCAGCAGAGAGTGAAAAGGACCTAGAGAAGCTGATCATAAAGCTGAAGGATAAAAGCAAGAAGATGGGACTTTACATGAACATTAAGACTAGGGGTGAGCGATTTTTTTCTAACGAAGTGGAATTTGTTTCCTGTTTCAGGGATAATTCGATTCTGAATGAAGCCGAAGTTCCTGGCAATTCTCGGTAACAAAGCTAAAATGGCCGTGAACACATGGCGTGACATGGGGCAAAGAACTATGGAAGGAAGAAAGGAACACCCTCAATGCAGCCAATCAGCAGCCAGCCAGGTTCTGTGACATAACAGCCCTATAAATACAGCAGCCATCTTAAATTCTGCCACTTCTCACTTTGTCTCCTATGCAGAATCATCTGGCTGTAGCAGCACTACATTGCACTCTGTGAAAAATACTTCTGGTTTTTGAGCTAATTCATTTATCCTCTGTTTGTGGGGTATTCTGAGTCAAATTCAGGGTGTATGTGTTTCTGCCCTATACACTCCTGAAATCCATCACCTTCATTCTGTAGGGTATTTTATTTTGTGCCCAAGAGTCAATTTATCCTCTGTGTGGGGTATTCTGAGTCAAATCCAGGGTATGTATTTCTGCCTCATACATGCCTGAAATCCATCAAGTTCAGTCTGCATGGTATTTCATTCTGTGGCCAAGAGTTAATTTATCCACTTTTTGTGGGGAATTCTGTGTCAAATCCAGTGTTTGTATTTCTGTCCAATACACGCCTGAAATCCATCAACTTCAGACTGTGGGGGTATTTTAATCTGTGGCCAAAAGTTAATTTATCCACTTTTTGTGGGGAATTCTGTGTCAAATCCAGTGTTTGTGTATTTCTGCCCTACACACATCTCAAATCCAGACAGTTCAGTCTGTTGGGATATTGCCACCTGTTAATTTTTTCTGGTGAATCACTGTCCACTTTCAATCAGTCAATAATCAATCATTGCTAAAGCCAAAAAGAAACAGGAGATGATCCAAAAATAATAAGTAAATTTAATATTTGCATGTCTTCTGTGTTTTGCATCTACTCCTGCTTTTGGCTACTTAAATATCAGACAATCCTGATGCAAATAAAGGACCATGTTTACAAGCGCCGAGCGCTTGTAAACATGTGAATCAGAGGAGTGGAGCTCTGAAAGATATTTTTCTTCTTGGTTGTGGAACATTTAAAGACATCATAAACAATGTAAGGATGCAAACCTATTCCTTCACTGAGTCTGAGTGAGTAGCAAGTAGTTATCTCAGGACCAGTTTGATGTCTATCATTTGGTGAGTATGCTCTTTCTGTATATATATTGAAATGAAATAGAAAGTGTTTGGCCATTGCCTAACTAGAGATTACTCTACCACCACACAGTTGGATTGGTTTATGTATTTCTTAATCTAAATTATTAAAGGTTATGTTTTATAGTCTATTTCGAGTGATTTGTGATAACCTTTGACTCCAATCTGGCCTTTTAAACCGCACATCCAAACCCTTACCCTTTCCTCCACCTGAAAAATATCTCCCAAATCCGCTCACTCTTTCACTTTGAAAGCACAAAAATGTTTGCCCATGCTCTTGTCATCTCACGCCTAGACTATTGCAACATTCTTCTCTGTGGCCTCCCATCTAGCACCCTCACTCCCCTTAAATCCATCCTTAACTCTGTTGCCCGTCTGATTCACTTCTCTCCTCGTTACTCCTCTGCCTCTCCCCTCTGCCAATCCCAATCCACCGGAGTCATGTGGCCATGAGATGTAGTCGACACATCTCCAGTCCCCTGACCAGACAGATTTTGCAGTATCTGTTCCATGACATGAAGCAGTGCAATGACATTGTTCATTCTGTAGTCCTGGAGACTGACATATAACGTGGCCTCCTGAAAGAGCCTGAGCAAACGGCAGGTGTCATGCATGAGCTGCCACGGGCTGACATCAGAATTACACAGTGGAGTATCGCTGTCCACATGGATCATCAATAAATCATTAATGGCCTTTCTTTGTTCATAGATTTCTCTCTGTTTTACTCTGTTCATAGTTACTCTGTTCTGTTCAGCTCAAGGAAGGTATGCTTGTCGCTGTAGGAATGGCTGAAGTGCATGCAAAGTTCCTAGCCATTTTTATAACGTCTTGCAGATGGGTGCAAGACGTGAGGAACCATTTGTCAACCAGATTAAACACATGCACCATGCATGGCACATGGCTCAGCCCTCCTCGGCACAGTGTGGACACCATGTTCTTCCCATTACCTGTCACCATGGTTCCAATTTTCAGTTGTCATGGAGAAAGACAGGAATCAATTTTGTCTTTCATGACACGGAGCAGTTCCTCGCCTGTGTGACACCAGGCAAACCAGGTTTAGAGCTGAGTGACACTGCCATGCCCTGCACATGAGGTATTCTGGAGGAGCACTAAGACTTATCGCTGCAGTGGTGGCTTAGGTGGTGTTGGAGGAGGAGGCTGACATTGGCACAGGATCAGCAATTTGACATCGTGGAGGGGAAATCAGCGTCTCCTGTCCAAGTTGCTGGGCAGGTAGCACATTCACCCAGTGTTACATAAAGGATATGTACTGTCCCTGACCATAGTTACAGCTCCACCTGTCCGTGCACTTTGGAAGATACCGACAGGCTCAAGGACTGGCCCACCTTCGCTTCTACATATTTGTGCAGTACTAGTACTGCCTTTTTCGAAAAGAAATGACGGTTTGGGACTCTCCACCTTGGCTCAGCACAAACCATCAGTTCTTTGAATGATGCAGAGGGACTGCAGTACCACCAACTTGGACAGGAGCACAGTCAGCTTTTGCACCTTAGGATGTTTAGATGTATACTGCTGTCTCTTGGCAATCGTGTTGATGAACGACTGCTGGCACTATGAGTGGCGAGGAGCAGGAGCATCTGGACCGGTAGATGATGGGAAAGACAGACAACCCCCTTCGGCAGAGATGGTGGAGACTTGACTGCCTAAAATGGGATACGTGCCACTGGGTGCTGCTCCTGCGGCAGGATAGACCACCACATCTGACACGTTTCTCCCCAGCCACTGGAGGGTGACGCTGCATATGTTGAAGCAGGGCCGTGGTGCCAACATTAGGTCCCTGTCCACGCTTCACTTTCTGCCCACAGATTCTACATATACCTATGTTTGCCTCCTCCGGTATCTTGGCAAAAAAACTGCCACTGAGTAGATGATTTTTCCACCAATCCAGACTGACTGCTACTGCCTCTGTGAGCCCCTGCGCCACTACTTTCTGAGACCTGCAAAGTGGGTGGTCTACCCTGTGGCCGTTTGGCTTCTGACCTCGTACTGCTGCCACACTGCTGACTCCCAGCCACACTACCGACTTGCTGGCTGCGCCACTGTCTGATGTGCAAGCTACCACCCTCTTCTCCCAATGATGATAATGAAGACCTTGCTTCACCTAGCTCCCAAGTATGATCGGCTACATCGATTAGTGTTTGCCCGTCACTGCTGTCCTCCTCAATGGTCTCATTGTACAGAGCCTTACCGATTGCAACATAACCGCCCATGCCACTTTCCTCATCACTACTTGCCCGCCTACTGCAAGAAGCAGCGGATGTCTGTCCCACCTCTTTGCTGCCCACTGACCTCAAATAGTTCATCCTCCCTCCCTATGCATATTTGAGCATGGCACAATGTTCTACAACACCATACAGGCTCTCCACAGCCAGGAAATAGCTGTTTTTAACGCGATTCACCACAAATAAATTCGGGACAAAATATTTTAAGAGCAAAGATCAAGCATTGATCAGCATTGGGGCATGCAGCCATGGTGAGTATGGAGCAAGTATGGAAGTGTAAGGTTGTCTCAGTCACCACTAAACAAAGACTTATGAGACATGGATGCTTACAGAAAAAAAGCCAGAAAAAATGAATGCTTGTGAGCTGTGGTGCTGGACTTCTGTGAATCCTAGGGACAGCTAGGATCACCAATAAAGATGTTCTTTATTGTTTAAACTCAGAATTTTTCCTAGAAGGCAAGATCACCAGACACAAACTAGTCATGTGATGAAAGCAAATTCACCAGAAAAGTAGGCACTATTCTGGATGGTGAATGGTAAAATGGAACAGGCAAGAATAAAGGCCTCTTGATACCACCAAGAAATACAAGGGAATTAACCTCAAGCTATTGAAAGAAGCTGTGAAAAATAGGGAAGCATGGCAAGAACTGGCCTACAGAGTATCCAAGGGCCATACACAATTGTTGAGAAAAAGAAGATTTTGTTATAGTGGAATTTGATTGCAGATGGACCCAGAAGTAAAAGTATACATTTACATCTGAATAAAAAAACCTCTGTTTCATCCCTTATAAAAATAGATTAATCAATTCAATGCTTACTGTATTCACCCAAATTTTATACCTTTCAATGGACATTAAAACCCCTTTCTTTAAAGTATACATTTTTGTTCACTGACATGTCAAATGTTGTGAGCATAATCTTAAAAACATTCTAAATAAAACTTACATACTCTGTTACATCTACAGTAATACAAGGACTTAACTGCTTTGTATGACACAAGGACTGAATGAACAATGAAAAAAACAATTCCTGTGTAATTTTCCATTCAATCCCTTCTCAATATTTGACTTTCCTATACATCATAGGTGGGAAGTGCTTTCCGCAAATTAAGGTATGGGTACGTCATGAGGATCATGTGAGCTCACATGTGGAGCTCACATGATCGAAGCATGGAACCAGTGGTATATTACAGCTGGCCCCATGCTCTGTCGGCTCACTCCACTCATAACCATATAACCTCTTAGCTGCAGTGGTTGCAATTGATTGAGGGAGGCAGTTCTGAGTTGCCTAGGACTGCAGTACTCCTGGAAATGCCTTGAGGGCTTAGTTGGGCATAGTGATTGACAGCTATGTACTGTTATGTATTGTAACGGTGATCTTAAAATCACTTATGCAGGTCCCCTAAGGAGGCAAGTAAAAAAAAAAAAGTTAAAAAAAATAAATAAAGCACAAACACATATAAAATTTAAGAACATGTAAACCGGCCTTTATGTATGCATATTTGGTACTGATGCATGCGTAATGACCTAGCCTATAAATCTATTATGTTATATAACCAGCACAATGAGTGGCAAAACAATTAAAAAATCTGTGACATAATTGCAATTTTTGTTCATCCTCCAGCACATAAAATTGAATAAAAAACAATCAAAAAGGCATATAAATGACAAAGTAGTACCAATGAAAACATCATTAAAAAAAGTTATGGCTACCATAAGATATCAATGCATAAACATTGTTTCATACAATAAAACCCACTTATAAAAAAAAACAGTGCTACAACATAAAAAAAAACTATATAAATTGTGTATTGCCTTAATCGCACTGATCCATGAAGTAAAACTAACATGTCACAAATACAGTGAGCACTGTTAAAAATAAAAAAAAACACTACTAGGATTGCAGCATTCTCTTCACCCCGCCTCCCAAAAAGGATTTTTTAGGATTTAGAGGCAATTGAAAAGTCTTGTCCTCCCCAAAACCGTACCCATAAAAATGTCAACTTGTCTTGCAAAAAACATAAGACTTTACATACAGTGGTGGCCAAAAGTATTGGCAACCCTGCAATTCTGTCAGATAATACTCAGTTTCTTCCTGAAAATGATTGCAATCACAAATTATTTGGTATTATTATCTTCATTTAATTTGTCTTCAATGGAAAACCACAAAAAGAATTGTCATAAAACCAAATTGGATATAATTCCACACCAAACATAAAAAAGGGGGTGGACAAAAGTATTGGCACTGTTTGAAAAATCATGTGATGCTTCTCTAATTTGTGTAATTAACAGCACCTGTAACTTACCTGTGGCACCTAACAGGTATTGGCAATAACTAAATCACACTTGCAGCCAGTTGACATGGATTAAAGTTGACTCAACCTCTGTCATGTGTCCTTGTGTGTACCACATTGAGCATGGATAAAAGAAAGAAGACCAAAGAACTGTCTGAGGACTTGAGAATCCGAATTGTTAGGAAGCATGAGCAATCTCAAGGCTTCAAGTCCGTCTCCACAGACCTGAATGTTCCTGTGTCTACCGTGCACAGTGTCATCAAGAAGTTTAGAGCCCATTGCACTGTGGCTAACCTCCCTACATGTGGACAGAAAAGAAAAATTGATGAGAGATTTCAATGCAAGATTGTGCGGATAGTGGATAAAGAACCTCGACTAACATCCAAACAAGTTCAAGCTGCCCTGCAGTCCGAGGGTACAACAGTGTCAGCCCGTACTATCCATCGGCGTCTGAATGAAAAGGGACTGTATGGTAGGATACCCAGGAAGACCCCACTTCTTACCACGAGACATAAAAAAGCCAGGCTGGAGTTTGCCAAACTTACCTGAGAAAGCCTAAAACGTTTTGGAAGAATGTTCTGTGGTCGGATGAGACAAAAGTAGAGCTTTTTGGGAAAAGGTATCAAACTAGTGTTTACAGGAAAAAAAAAAGAGGCATTCAAAGAAAAGAACACGGTCCCTACAGTCAAACATGGCGGAGGTTCCCTGATGTTTTGGGGTTGCTTTGCTGCCTCTGGCACTGGACTGCTTGACCGTGTGCATGGCATTATGAAGTCTGAAGACTACCAACAAATTTTGCAGCATAATGTAGGGCCCAGTGTCAGAAAGCTGGGTCTCCCTCAGAGGTCATGGGTCTTCCAGCAGGACAATGACCCAAAACACACTTCAAAAAGCTCTAGAAAATGGTTTGAGAGAAAGCACTGGAGACTTCTAAAGTGGCCAGCAATGAGTCTAGACCTGAATCCCATAGAACATCTGTGGAGAGATCTCAAAATGGCAGTTTGGAGAAGGCACCCTTCAAATCTCAGGGACCTGGAGCAGTTTGCCAAAGAAGAATGGTCTAAAATTCCAGCAGAGCATTGTAACTCATTGATGGTTACCGGAAGCGGTTGTTCGCAGTTATTTTGGCTAAAGGTTGTGCTACCAAGTATTAGGCTGAGGGTGCCAATACTTTTGTCCGGCCCATTTTTGAAGTTTTGGGTGAAATGATCAATGATTTGATTTTTGTCTCATTCTGATTTGTGTTTTTTCATTGCAAGCAAAATAAATAAATATATTAATACCAAAGAATTTGTGATTGCAATAATTTTCACGAAGAAACTGAGTATTATCTGACAGAATTGCAGGGGTGCCAATACTTTTGGCCACCACTGTAGCTCTCTCTCTCTCTCTCTCTCTCTTCTATATATTATATATATTATATATATATAATATATATATATATATATATATATATATTATAATATATATATATATATTTTATATATATAATATATATATATATATATATATAATATATAATATTTGTGTAAATTTATATATATATATATATATATATATAATTTTATAATTTTTATAAAAAATATTTTTTTAATATAAATATATAAATATATATTAAAATATTATTATTATTTTTAATATATATATTTTTTGTGAGACGTGAAAGGGGCGTTTTTGAGGGGGGACACTTTTTCCCCTAGAATGCTTCATATGGATATAGGGAGCCTGGACAGATGGTGTCACCGAGTGGCCTGGAGTTGGTGAAGGGGGGCCGACGTTTGTTGTCAGTAGCACTATGCTATGACATGTGTAGTATAAGGGGTTCCAAATTTTTCCTTGTGTCCGGGACGGTTTTCTGGAGTGGTCAAAGTTGGTGGGGGGCCACTCCCACCCCCCGGTGGGGGGGGTCGGCCCAAAAAAACCCCGGGTCTGCGGCCTGTCAGGTGTGGTGGAATGCTAAAACCCAATTTGAAGTAGCCGGTTATTGTGTTTACGTTTCTCTGTACAAGAGGCACTGAGTTGTGTAGGGCCGTTATTGTTTATTTAGAGCTCAGCCGGCAGGATTTTTTTTGTGTGTTTTGCCTGACATTAAGGTGTGTTTTTTTTGTTGCCTTCTAAATTTAAAACCCCGGATAGCCTTGACTTGGGCTTTTTACGCGTGCCCCTGTCTCTGTCTGCCAAAGCCAGTGCTACCTGGAGTTGAGGTAACCCCCCCATATGGTGGAAGATGCGGGCAGACAGAGTTTAAAGAACTTTTCACGGTTTTTTGGCCTTTTTTTTGCAATTGTTGTAAGGGAAAAAGCGGTGAAAAAAGTGCTTGGATAGCAAAACTTTGTCTGGGTAAAAAGCTGCATGCGCAGAAGCAGAGACCGCCAGGATGGATGAACTTTTTTAAAAAGCTTATCCCGGGAAACAGTAGTTCAGTGAGACAGGGAACCCCGGGAAGGTGCATTAGGAGGCCATGAAGGGCCCCAGGCCGAAAGCAATGCCCCGCCATAGAGCTAACGGCTGCCCTTAAAGGAAACAGCTTAAAAATTTTTAAGCGCTCCAAGAGCAAGTCCCGATGTGGGAAAAATGCAGAGAAGCCAAGTCGTTACCCCCCACCCCCTGCTGCGTGCAACTTCCCCCAGAAAAAAGACGCGCACAGATGAGTTGAGGTACCCAGGGTCTTTGAAAAAAGGGGAGAGAAAAGAAGCTACCCATGGTGGGGCTGAATGTTGGCGCCTTTCCCAACTGGGAAGCGCAGAAGGCGTATTTTGACTAGTGAAAAAGCGCCAAAGGGCTTTCTTAAATTAAAAAGGGGTTGGCCGTTTGGGGGGAAAAAAAGAATGTGCGGCCTGGCGGTGCACAATTGGACTTTTCTGCCCATCTTCCCGCGCGCTTCGATGTATGACGATCACTTGGTGAAAAATGGCTACAACCCGGAGGGGCACCCTTTTTCGCAAATAGTGGAAGGTGTTTGGACAAGTTCGTCCGTTTCCCTTTTCCTGGGTCCCAGCGCTGGTTGGACAAAGCGACTCCAAAGATGTGAGCAACTGGTTTACCTGGTTTGAATGGTACAATAAGCTTTCAAGCAGCCATCCCCGGGGACGCTCCAATCCCAGGGACAGCGCCCATCGTCCGGAACATCTGGTAAGACTGTCCCATATATATGGGGTGTGTGAAAGTGGTCCCAAAGGGTGGTGGCTCAGAGAGGGATCCATTGGAATGGATAGACCCCCAATGGACAGGATGTCAGGGGAATAGTCGTCAAGGAGTCCGGGGGCCGCATACTGTGCTGGCGGTGTCACGGGACCTGGACATTTGCTGTGAACTGTCCCCTTACAGTTGTGCGATGGAGTGTTGTGACAACAGTTAGGCGGCAGATCGATGTTTCCGACCAGTGTGCTCTGCTGAGACTGATGTCTGAGTCCGATGGAAGCTGTGTCACCTAAAGGTAATGGACTTTCCAGGACGGCTCTATTGAGGAACTCGGGGAGTCATGGTCACACTGAGTGCACGCTTTGTTGGTCGACCTTAATCTCTCACTGGACGACGTGGTAGGGGTGCCTGTGTGTCCATCGGGGACACAAAGGGAATACCCAAACTGCTCTAGTCAAACTTGCGACTCCTTGTGGTGTTGCCTCACATGTGGATGGGTGTGGTCTGGTCCCTCTTACATTCGGTGATCCTACGGGAGAGAACTTCCCCCCTATTCTGGGATTGTGGCAGGAAAAACATGGCACCGCCACGGTCAAAATATAATATGATGTTGATGTATACCATGTGTAACCGGAGCCATTTGACCCTGATTCCATGGTTCCAGCCATAGGGGTGACCAGGAGAGATGGTGATAATTTCCCCTAGCTGTTCTGGCTGGTGATGAAACGGAGGAACAAGAGAAGGGCGTTCTACTATGCTGGACCTAAGGGTCTCGAGGGGATAATTTTCGGGACTGCTATTTCAGAGATCCCACCTTGGTAAAAAGCCAGGGGAAAATGTGAGAGTCTTAAATGGGGTGCCTCAATTCCCAGGGGGCCGATACTATGTTCCCCATATGGCAGTCACTTGAGCTGTTGATACTGGTTGACAAGTTGGGGGGAGGTTGTGGAACAACTAGTGGTACCCCAGCCATACCGGAAGTAATGGTGTTTGACTCTTAATAAGCACGTGTTAGGGTCCATTTAGGTATGAGAAAATACCAAAGAGCGCCCTTCTGCAGAGATTTTTTTGGCCAGGGGTGTTTACTGACGTTAACAAGCGGTACTGTGTGTCTGCCCGAAGTGCAGTTATCATCTCCGATGCCCCATTTCCCGGAGCCCTCTGGTGCCCTTGCCCATCATAGAGTACCCTTTGAAAGGGATAGCGATGGATCTAAGGGGCCCTCTGGTGAGTCTGAAGGGGCCATCGTACATATTGGTGGTGCTGGACTACGCCACCGGTAACCAGTGGCTGTGCCTTAGGAATATTCATCTAAAGGTATTGCTGGGAATTGTTCTACATGGTTCCGGACTGGCATACAAAAAGAGATCTGATGACCAGGGATCCCCTTTTATGTCACGGGTTTATTGTAAGAATTATGAAAGTTTAAACATCAAACATCTGCAACATCTGTATTATCACCACAAAAAGATGGCCAGGTTGAAGTTCAATAAGACCCTAAATGCATGTTAAAGAAGGGTGGTTAGTAAGGATGGGAAGGACTGGGATTGTCTTCTGCCGAACCTAATTTTCTCAGTCGGGAAGTCCAACAGTTGTCCACAGGGATCTCCCCTTTTGAGCTAGTCTATGGTAGACAATCCAACGGGGCCGTCTAGATATAGCTAAAGGAAACCTGGGTGCACGAATGTTCCACACCCTTACAAGAGGGTACGTGTTATTGTGCAATTTCCTTATGCAGGACCGTATTGCTGCCAGATCTATGGCCCATCTTTAGAGAACATTTACAGCAGGACCAGGAAGCCAAAAAGCCGGGTGTATAACAGGTCTGCCAAAGGTGAGGACCTTCAAACCCGGTGTGAATCGGGTTCTCTGTTTAGTGTCACCCTTGGAAAGTAAATTTCTAGCTAAGGGCAGGGACCTTATGTGATAATTGAAAAGGTCGGGGAAGTAAATTATATAGTCTATCAGCAGGAGCAAAAGAAAAAAATGAAACCAGAACAGCATTTATATGTAAATTTAATTAAAACCGTTTGGAAAGATAGGGTGACCCTTGACAGCTGTAAGTACCCCCAGTGTGTTTCAGAGGTGCGTATTTTAGAGTCCCTGTCCAAGTCCCAAAAAACAGGAGACCTCGAATTCGTTCTGAGAAATCAGGATGTGTTTCTCTGAGTTTCCAGGGCGACAAAAGTTATAGAGCATGGACATTGGTCACCGAACCGGAGTTAAGGTTCATCTGAAACCATACCGAGATTCCAGAAGCCGTAGACGGGCCATTATCAGTGTGAGGTCAAAAAAATGTTGGACTCGGAGTCATTGAGAGGATGTCCAGACAGTGAGTCGGTTCAGCCTATTGTGCTGTTACCAAAGCGCCGTTGGTTCATTACGCCTCTGTAAGACCTTCTGGAAGCTAAATGAGGTCTCGAGTTGATGCGTATCCAATGCCTAGAGAGTGGACCAGTTGATTGAGAGGGCTAGTTCAGGCAGATACTTCTCTACTCTTGACCTTACTTAAGGTTATTGCAGGTACCACTTACCAAAAGGGCCAAAGAAAAGCATGCTTTTGTACCCCAGATGGTCTGTTTCAGTATGTCTGCTTACCATTTTGGGTTGCACTTGGGGTCCCAGCAACCTTCCAAAGGTTAATGGATATACTTATTCAAGCCCCATCGTCGTTATGCTCAGCGTATCTTGACGACATAATTATCTTCAGTGAGGACTGGAGACAGCCACCTATCTAAGGTACAGTCTGTGCTTGATTCGCTCTGCTTAAGTGAAGCAGGGCCTACAGCAAATCCAAAAAGTGTGCCTTAGGTCTGGAAGAAGCCCAGGTACCTGGGGTATGTAATTGGTAGCAGGTTGTCGATAAAACCGCAAGTCAATAAAGTAGTGGCTATACAAGGCTGCACAACCCACAAAAGAAGCAGTAAGGGCTTTTTTAGGTATGTAGGTAATTATCGGAGGTTCATTCCGAACTTCGCTAGCTAGTCCGCATCCTCTCACAGACCTGACAAGGCACAGTAAAATCAGTTATGGTTACCAGGGCCAAGAAGCGGAAAGGGCCTTTCAAACATTAAAAATGTCCTTGTGTAAAACAACAGTTCTAGTCACCCTAACTTTAAAGAGGAGTTTATTGTACAGGCCGATGCGTCTGACGTGGGCTAGTGCAGTACTTTCCCAGGATGGTAGATGGAGAAGAGCACCCGTCACATATCTAAAGCAGAAAAGCTTCACGCCGCACTAAGCGTAACTTAGTTATTGTTGAGCGGGAGGGTTTGGCCATCAAGTATTACCTACTGGGAAGACACTTATTAGGTTAATCACGGGACATTTAGCACTAACCTAGATGTCCCAGGCAAAAGAGAAAAATGTAAGAGTCACAAGGGGGTTGTTGACATTACA
Source organism: Phyllomedusa bahiana (assembly GCA_025379985.1). Classification (NCBI taxonomy): domain Eukaryota; kingdom Metazoa; phylum Chordata; class Amphibia; order Anura; family Hylidae; genus Phyllomedusa; species Phyllomedusa bahiana. The sequence continues at coordinate 23,600 of JAODAL010003405.1, read as the reverse complement.
GAATTATTAGCTGTTCCGTGGACTATAGGGCTGGAGGAAAACTACAGGGCAATGCTGACTCAAAGTCAAGAGTCACTGTTGATGGACCTAATTTGTGTCCGATCAACAGGTCGAACTGAGGGGGGGAACAGGGGTGGGTATGTGAGACAGTTGACTGGCTAGCGTTATTGGGGATGATACCGATGCACTAGTAATGCTATCTATGTGCCTATAGGGAGCGCCAATGGACAGCGATGCGGTGAACCGAGTGGCTGGACTCGGTGAAGGGAGAGCGACAGTCTTGTGAGTCAGTAGCACTATGCTACTGACATGTGTAGTATAAGCGGTTCCAATCCGCTTGTGTCCAGGTCGGCTTTACTGGAGGTGGTCAAAGAGCTTTCGGTGGGTGGCCACTCCATGCCCCAGGAGAGGCGGGGGCTCAGGCTATATATGGCCTGGGTCTGCAGGCCTGTCATGGCTGTGGTGGAATGCTGCAAGCCACTATTGTAAGTAGACGGTTTTGGTGTATATGTTTCTCTGTACTTGAGGCACTGAGTGTGTCTATGGGTGTAGTCAGGGCCGTTATTGTTTAGTGTAGAGCTCAGTGAGCTGGATTTAATTTTGTCTTGTGTTTTGCCTGACTTTAAGGCTGTGTTATTTTGTTGCCATTCTAATAAACCCATGGCATAGCCTGGAACAATTGGACTGTTTTACGCTGTGTCCCTGTCTCAGTCTGACCAAAGACCAGGCTGCATACCTGGGTACGTGAGGCTATCTATATTATTACTATATATAGAAATATATATATATATATAGCATTAATATACTATTTATATATATATATTATAGATATATATATATCAGTATTTATTTATTTATATTTAGGAAATGGTTGGTGATATTCAAATTCCTGTTTGTGGCACATTGGTATATGGGAGAGGGGGGAAAACTTTTCAAGGATGGGGATTTGGTGTTGTCCATGGCAGCCTTTTGAAGTATGCATTTGGATCAACTTTATTCTTTTCAATGGAAGAGAGTCTGTAAACACATCAAACTTATTGATGGAATTTACAAGCACAAACAATGGTTTGCTTCGGTTTTAATTAACTTTTTTCTTTATGAGTTATTTTCAAGTTTCTCTTTGTTTACCACCCTTTATCAGTTGCAGGGTTTAACACGCGAGGGTGGATTAGAAATTGTGTTGATGTCTCGATGGGAAACGACAGTACCCAGGTTCTTTGCAGCCGAGTTTCAGATGCAAGACACCTACAAAACACCTCCTCCATACTACAGTTAGCAAAACTGCTTGCCAAATTTCGTGAAACAGGCTCAGTTGTTAGGATTTGCCAAAATGTGGACGACTAGAAAGCTGTCCACAAATGAAGGGATATCTGTGGCTTGTCCTAGCTTCATTCTGAAAGAGCCCTCAGTGTAGACTCGCCGCATGTCACTGGATAGTGGGCATATCGATCAATCCTTGGTGAATTCGCTACTCACAAATGGCACTCTTTCATAATACCAATCTGCGTGCAGCAATCTCAACGAGGATTGGACCCAGATCGGCGTGCACTGAATTTACAGAATGGGCAAAACAAAAATTGAAACAGGATCCCTTCAGTTTTACACCTAGTACATTATGTTCAGTGATGAGCGCAAAACTTTTTGTGAATGGTTGAAGGTAACAACAAAACCACGCTATTGGTCTGACACTAACCCACAGTGGATAGATCCCTCCAAGATTTTTTGCGGGCACAAATCATTGATGGGTAGGGTTTGGTTTATGGGAGTACAAGATAGTGGGGCCTTCCTTCATCAAAGGAAACCTTAAAGTCATGTATTTCTGAAATTGTACATGTTGATGTGTTGCCTCTTTCGCAATGAGGATGGCACGTTCCCGGAGTTTATTCCAGCAAGATGGTTGCACCACTCATTATGGTGTGTCAGGTACGAGCATTCCTAAATGTATAGTTTCAGGAAAGTGGACTTTGGTTTTTCATCATGGGCCAGTTAAATGGCAACCAAGGTCTCTGATCTGGACCCCCTTAGACGTTTATCTTTGGTATCATCTGAATGGCAATTGCCTCTGCTGTTTAGATATGAGGTTTACAGCATCTGAAAACAACGGTAATTGTGCTAGCATTTCTTCTGCGGTGTTGCTATCTGTGTTGTCAAGAGTGGAAGAAGGGGTTGCATGACAAAGCCATGATAATGGGCAGCACTTTGAACACATTTTATATGTGGTCCCTATACTATTTAATTAAAATGTATAGGAATTAATGCTGACGTTAAAACCATGCACACCATTGCTTTTTATTTTTGTGAAATTTCATTATGTTTTTTGATGTGTTTACTTGAACCCATGTCCCATTGGAATAATAAAAACGTGGCTGATTTTAAATTGGCCACCATGGTAAACCCCCACCTTGACAAGTTTTCCCCCTCACCATATACTAATGTACCACACACAGGAAGTTGATATCACCAACCATTCACATTTTATTTAGGTGTATCCATATAAGTGGCCCACCCTGTGTATAAAAAAATTCCATACACAGTTCAATACACAGAAAAATAAAAAGGTTATGGCTCTCAGACCACAGTGATAAAAAATGTGTTTTCTTTTTTAAATAAAAGTTTTTTCTAATTATGTAAAAACAGTAAAACATAAAAAATATATAAATTTGGTATCACCATTGTTGTATCGAACCTGCTCAGTAAAATAAACATTTCATTTTTACCGCATGGTGACTGCTGTAAAAATTAAAAATAAAAACGCTTTCAGGATTACTGTATTTTGTTTATCCCGCCTCTCAAAAACCTTGTTAAAAAGCGATTAAAGCACTTTTAAACCCCCAAAAAGAAAAGTTAAAATCATCTCACAAAAAACAACTCCTTACACAACTCTGTATATAGAAAAACTAAAAAAATTCTGTGACTGCAGCTAAAAGGACTTAAAACTCAAATTTTTGAAAACTAATTTTATGTGCAAAAAAATTTAAAAAAAGCATAAAAAAACTATAAAAAAATTTATATGTTTAAAATTTTTTTTCCCATATAAGATTCACCAATTATCTACTGGGAACTCTGTAAAATGAAACACAGAAAACAATGGCAGAACTGCATTTTCTTTTTCCCATTTTCACAGTTCAATGCTAAAAAAAACTATGGAAAACCCGGTTTTCCCAAAAAAGCACAATAACCCCCAGATTAGTTTTCCCTTGAGGGGGGTTTTAAACCAAAATGGGGACTTCGGGAATTGTCACTAGTGATGAGCAACCCAAAAAGTTTTAAGTTTGGTAGAACCTCAAATTTTGAGAATTTAGTTAACTCGAACTCCAATTTCGAACCCTTTAAAAGTTAAGGGGGAAGGAGTTTGGGAAATTTTTTTATCCCTATACAGGGGGGGAGAAGCGGGAATTACCATCCCAAAACAGAAACACAGTAGGGGAACAACTTTAAAAAAAATTTGGCTCCAAGGGTCACAGAAAAAAATTCACAGAGTAAAAAAATTTAAATTTTTTTCAATGGCTAATAAAAAGTTAAGGACAGCGTGCTATAGGAGGTGCAGCCTAGCATCATTAGGGGGGTACCTTTCACACATAAAAAGACACGGTTACTGGAAAGGACACATGGTAATAGCGGAGCCCCTATCACTTCTTCCCCCGGGGCCAAAACTTCAAGTTACGCCTCTGCATTGGACAAATTTAGATCATACCATTGGTGGCAGGAAACATGGCAAGGGGAACAGACGGTTCCATTTACACTAAAAAGACAACAGTACCATTAGTGGCAGGAAAACATGACAAGGGGGAATTTGGGCAGGTTCGGGTTATAAACATTAGGGGGGCATCCCATTGGTGCAGCAAAAACACCCAAAATGAGGAACATGGCTTGATTCGACAATTAATGCCGTACAGCAGCCGCCTTCTGTGTACTATTGTGGGGGCCAAGAAACCTTTCATCCAAACATCCCAAAGCTTAAAGCCTGAAAGTCATTTCATTGCCTGGCGTTGGGGTTGGAAATGTTGCCTTTTGATGGTGGACAAAAGGGCCACCCTTTTATGGCCCTGCATTCCCCCAATATCAGTTGCGAGCAGGCATTTCTTTACCCAAAAAACTGTCCCTGCCCCCCCCCATGTTCAGAAAAGATCTCCAAAACTTGGCTGCCTGTGTCCCCCAAAACCCATCTCACTACAGACACAGGACTAAAAACAGGGAAAGGGCATTAAGTCTCATGACCTCACTGGGGTGGGGTTGGTGGGGGGACATTTCCCTTTTGGTAAAGAGGCCCGGCCGACAGTCTTCACCCTCCCGGGGTTTGGAACAGAGTCCAGACCCCCAAAACCCTCGAGGATGGCATCGGGTTTTGGGGTTGGCGTTTTGCGTTGGCTATCGAGATCGATGAAAAGCCCGATAGCGGCCGCTTTTCGATAAGGTTTTTCAAAGGGTGACATCGATTATGCGCTAGGCCCTTTTAAAAGTCTATGGGGAGGAAACAACCCCCTTTCCTTATTACACCCAAACAGGCTGGAGAACTGAAATTAACATCCACAAAAGTCAAATGGATACGTGCTACATTTTAGGAAACACACTTAGGTTAAAAAAAAAAAACAAAAAAAAGTCACAGCCCTTTTTACACCCCTTTGTCTTGTACCAAAACCCTGCCCCTTTTAAAACCCCTTGCATCACCCAAAAATTAAAAAATTTATGATTTAAACCCCATCATTTTTCTTGAACTGGAAAATTGAAAATCCCTGTCCTGGAACGCAGAAATTGAGCCCCAAACCTGAAATTTGGGAAAACCAAACCCCAACCCTTTTAAAAAAGGGGCCCCGGAAAAAAAGGGGAAAAGAGTCTTTAAACCCCTTTTCCAATTTTATTTGGGAACTGCCCCCAAATAGCCCCCAAAAAAATTTAAAATCCCCTTTTTCCCTTGGTTCCCCCCCACAGCATACCCCCAAAACCCTGAAAGGACCCCCAAAATTTTAAAAAAGGGCCCGGGAAAAAGGATTTTTTTAAACCACCTTTTTAAATTTTGAACAAAAATTTGGACTATACCGGGCCTGGGGAGCCCCAAAAAGCATGCCCCCCAAAAACCGGGGAAAAGTTAACCAGGGGTTTTTTCCCAAGTGAACCGGGCCCAGGCTGGGGCCGGTCCCGTCATCTTTTAACACGCGGGTTATAAAGGGCCCTGATCCCAAAAGAAACCCGAAAACTGCCCTTGTTAAGCGGGATTTTGGGGAAGCAAAGGTGAAAACCTCCAGCCTTTCCCCCTTGTACACATTTCAATCCCGGTAGCGCTTGCCCCCCCGTTGATTTGGGGCCCAAATTTGGCTTCATTTTTGGAAATACTGGTGGTTAACGCCCCGTTAAAAACCCAGGTCCCCTTTATTTTGGGCATTTTTTTTTCTCTTTTTAAACCAACGGCGGGAGGAAAGGGTCTCTAAAATTTTTTTCCCTCTTTTCCCGTGCCCAAAATCCTTTCCCCTCTGAAAAAACCCTAAAACGGTTTCAATTTTTCCTGTACCCCCCCTTTTGTCCCAATTCAGAGGAATTTTTTTAACCAACCCTATTTTGTAAAAGCAAGTTTTTTAGTATTTAAAATCTAAAAACACTTTTTTTAAAATCGGAGGAACCCCCCATGTCTTTGTTTTTTTTTTTTTTTTCTTTGGGTATTAAATGGGGGGCCCCTCAATACGGGGGATTGTTTGCAAAGAAAAAGATCTTGCAAAAAAAAGGTCTTTTTGCAAATTTGCCCCATTAACATTGTCCAAAACCTATTCCTGTTTCTCCCCGCACCATCCCCCTTTTGAGCCCCCTTTTGAAAATTGTGAAGAACAAAGTCTGTTAAAACAACATTTTTTAGTTTTGGACCTTTTAGTATAGCTGCATGTCAACAGCAAAATGCCCCCAAAAATTCAAAGCATGACCCTTGGCCCTTTGGTCAATGTGAAGAACAAATGTCTGTTAGTAAACAACATTTTTTTTATAATAGGACCTGTTGTATTGCATGCATTTCAAAGCAGCATTGACCCAAAAAATGATGAAAATGATCTTCTCCAGCCACTGTTAAAAATATGTGAGGGAGGAAGATTGCCACTTTGATGCCACATTTCTGTTACAAAGGACCATGCTTATTGCTGTTTTCTCACAGGGACTACATGACCCAAAAAAATTATAAATATGACTTCTCAGCCACTATTAAAAATTGTTAGGGAGATGCCACTTGGAGCCACATTCTGTCCAAAGGACCATATATTATAGCTTGTGTCTCACAGCAAATGACCCCAAAAAATTTAAATATGACTTCTCAGCCTCTATTAAAATTGTGGGGGAGAAATGCCACTTAGAAGCCTTCATTTCTGTTCCAAAGGACCTTTAATTATAGCTGTATCTCACAGGCAACAGACCCAAAAATTATAATATGACTTCTCAAGACACTATTAAAAAATTGTGAGGGAGAAATGCCACTTTTATAAGTCACATTTCTGTTCCAAAGGTCCATAATTATTGCGGATCTTCACAGCAACATGACATCAAACCATGACAATGCGGAAAACTTCTTAAGATAAAGTGATAATGGGAATACGGTGTTGTCATGAAACCTTGCTGCTTTTACAGTCTCCTCACAGCAACAACCAGAAAATGAACTGTTGGGGAAAAGAGAATAAAATATTGCAGTAAGAAATGATCATTTTCAAAAAAGTTTTCAGGCGGACCATTTCGTTTGTTTGAAAATGGAGAGTTGAGTAGACTGGCCAACTAATCGGTGACCTCGCAATTGGGGCAAACAAAATATCAGAGTTCCTTGTCTGATTCCTCTTGATGAAAGTCAACGATCCACATATTATCTGTGGAAAAGCCGATGCGTTTGTCTTTTATTGACTCTCAGCTGTGTGAAGGTCCTCTCAGATATTGACGATTGGGCTGCTGGGCAGGACTAACCACCTTCATGGCTGGTGGAGAGCCAGCTGGGCCATTCGGCATTTTGGGATCCCAGAAGTCTATTGGGTCCGGAACACATGCAAAAACTTCGGTGTTGAGAGCAGATAGTAGTGCTCCATGATCTTAGCTGATCTCTGTGTGTTGTTTGGATGATGTGCTGCATTGCATGCGTCGGTGAGGTGGTAAACAAAGAGTGCCAGAGTCACCAATTAGGCTTCTGCCACCTCTGCCTGCCTGCTGCCGCCTAGCCTCCTTGGCACTCTACTGCTGTTCACGTCGCTGATGTTGTTCCACCGTGAATTTGGGGAACGTGAAGCAGACGCAACAGATGTCTCGTTGATCAATCAGCAAGGTCTCCATTTTCTGCACATTTTACTCTCTATCTTGGGTGGGTGGAAGGAACAGGTATCAGTGCTGATTTTTTGTTTGTACCGGAGGGTTCAGGAGGGGTGGCACCAGTAACTGTTGTTTCTATTTTGATGCCTTACTGACGAGGATCATGTAGGGAACTGGAGCATCCAGCACTCATGTGACGAGGGGGGGGGGATGGAGCCTTGCTTTTCCCAAGCCTCTGGGTCGAGGGGGGCAATAGCAAACGATCTTCCTCATCTTCTCCTCCTCGCCTCAAATTCGCAGCCAACTCTTTCCAAGGCAGGACGTCGGTAACATCAGGTGTCTAGGAATAACCTCCTCCTCCTCCCTTGCCTCCGGCACAAGCTTTCAACACAGCCTGAACTGCCTGAGAGATGTATGCACCCTGAGAGCTGATGGCGCCACCTTGCACTAGCCCTCTGGACCAGAACCACTGCCTAATGAGACCGATGAAAATTGTGAAAACTGTCGGGCTTGTGGATTTGACGGAGAGAACGTCCGTGTCCGCTATCTGTGTCCGTCTCCTCCTCCGTCGCTGGCGGGACCTGATGTTTCCGCGTGTCCAACGATCGTTCAGATCTATGATCACCACAATGTATGCTGACAAGGGCATTTGTCCGCACTGACCATTTAGGTGGCTTCTTCAAACTGGCAAGGATGTTGCAGAGCTCTTTCACCTGCCTCCACTCTCGGCTGGTTCATCACCCCGAGGTCCGTTTACGCTGCTTGTCAGGCCATGTGTCACTTTTCGTACTGCGTAATGGATTGCGACTGCTGCCACAATCGTGGTGCATTGTGGGAGGGTGGGGAATTCCAGCGTGTTGCCACGATTCAAACATGAGCGGTTGAGGGCGGCGGCGAAGCTGACGCTGCAACGCAGGCCAAGCGGGCGAAGCAGGGTGTGAACGGCGGAAGTAGCGAACTCAGACCTCGAGCCTCTATTCAGCAGGCAGTCCAGACCCGTGGTCGATCTTTTGAAATTTCTGGACGACAAGGTTCATGACATGGGCCAGGCAAGGGTAGTGCTCAGCCTACCTGATCTTAAGGTGGCGGGGCCAGCAGATTTCGCCCCGTTATTGACACACCACCTTGACCTAGGCAACAAGGTATGTCACCCAGCCAGCGCTCGGGTCTCGTTGCTTAGAGCCGTCCACAGCTCCTGACCTGTGTGTGGACGGTTCTCCATGGCAGATTAATTTCAACACGACTGGTGTCTCTGGAACGTGGATGCCACCCAGAGGAACTTGGGGGGAAAGAGCCCTTGCACCATCCTGCCGGTTTTTTGAAAGAGCGTGCGCCGAGCCCTGAGCGCCCACCGTCACCCCCAGAGACATCAACCCAGCTCCACCAGTGAGCTGTCCACATGAGATTATAAGCGGCCTTGGCCGTGCTTACTAGTCCTTGTGTCGGTGGTGAGATGGACTGTTTCCGGGACACGCTCAGATGCAGACATCGCGCTTGAAAACTTTAGATGGGACACGTGGCTGGCAGTGCAGGGACGGCTTTTCTGGCAAAGAATGCCCAGACTCGGCATCTGGCTATTGGGGGCAACGCGGAGGGCCATATGCGTTGGCAGAACCCATTCGTGTCCCAGGACGGAAACAGCAACTGTTCCAAGGCCAAATGCCTGGCACTGCCGGACATTCAGGCTTTTGGCTTTGGGGTGTGGGGGAGGTTTGGGGTTAACGTGTTTCTTCTGCTCCCAAAACTGGAAGACAGAAGGGCTGGCTGTAGACTGGCCGCTGTACGGCCGTTGAGCGTCGGTCAAACTGGCGGAAGGAGAAGGGGTAGGATGGGTCTCTGGTGGTGTGGTGGTTACTCGGGCGACGGTGGAGGCGGACAGCGGAAGGCTGAATCCCTGATCATGGACTCTGAGAGACATGGGCAGCGTGAGGAACCGCGTGGTGTGGCGTAGGAGGAGGTGGCGGCGACAGTGGGGTTTGTGTGACAGTGTTTGGAGGCCGGCGGGCGGTCTGGCCTTTTTTGGCAAGTGTTCCTCCCTTTCAATCAGTCATTTGCCTGCATTGTGACAGACATGTTGGTGGGGGTTAAACCACTTAAGGTTGCTTGCCTCTACATATGCGTTTACGGCAAGGCGGCATTTGACATCGCAGGGTTGAATCAGAGGCTTGCTCAAAGAGGCCCAGGCTTGAGAGGTCCTGGGACCTTTTTGACGGTGGATAAAGCGAGGAGCGGGGTTTGCGCTGCCCGTGGCTGGCGGATCATATAGCGGACCTTCTGCGAACCGCCCTATCCCTTTTTGTGGCGGGACCCGTATTGACCCACTACCCCATGTTTCCTCCTCGGTCCCACTGATGAAGCGGCTCGCAAGCAAATTCTGGGAAAAAGCCAGGAGGGATCGCTACTTTCTTCATCTTCATCCTCATTCAACCACAGGTGGACTTGGTCGTCCTGACTTTCTTGCATCCACGTAGCTCGCGGGCTACATGCAAGGGGCACTGCAAGGCGTTGCCGACCGCCCGGGATTTTTGCGATTGACCGGCTGCTTCACCCTCCTCTGATGGCATCAGTAACGGGGCCGCGTCAGAGCAGAGAAAATCATCCTTTTTGGGCCTCTTGATCTTTTACATGCCTTCTGACCCCAACCGCATTTATTGTCCTCAAAGAGGTCTTCGAAAATGGATTATCACCGTGGTGGGTTACACGAGTTGACATTTGGGCTGCTTCATGCTGGACAGATGCTGATGTGATGCTGATGAGACAATTTGTGGCATTGAACACTGCGAGGACGAGGAGGTAAGTCTGCTACATGCAGGTTGCATTTAACACTGAAGGACAAGATTGGCTGATGATGTTCGTTACTTGATTCATAGGGCCCTGACCGCGATGAGTACAGGCCTGATGGTCTGCAACTGACGATCCGCGGCTTGCGTGTTTGTCGCCCGCAACTGAAGGAGCACCTTACTCGACGTACCTCTACCTCCATGTGCTACCCCCCTCTGGGATCGCTTACCACCTGCATTTCGCTCCATGTTCAGATTATAAAAATTGAAAAGTTTATGGAATAGTTTTGGGAAAGTTCTTATAAAAGCAAGCAAATCACAAGCTATTCCTCAAATCCCTCTAATCAAAAACAAAGTTGTGGATTCAAAATTTAACTGCAAGTGTCTATCAACAAATCTGGACTGGGCAAAAGTCCAAAAAACACGTATCTGATATGTTTGATATAATAAACTGTATATTTTTGCACTTTTCAATTCACATATGGTGAAGTATAGAATTGCTGTTTTAGATTTACGTAGGGATGCTGCGTCAATGAACAGTGTGGGTGACGCAAAAGTCAAAAAAACACGTAAAACTGTTATGTTTTGATGATTTAATAAAGGTATTTTTTGCACCTTTCAATCACCTGTGGAAATTAGAATTGCTGTTTTAAGCTTTACGTAGATGCTGCGTCTGATGAACCAGTGATGGGGGTGCGCAAAGTCAAAAAACACATAAACTGTTATGTTTTGATATAATAAAACTGTATTTTTTGCCCCTTTCAATATCACCTGTGGTGGAATATAGAATTGCTGTTTTAAGATTTACGTGATGGCTGCGTCAATGAACAGTGCTGGGTGCGCAAAAGTCAAAAAACACGTAAACTGTTATGTTTTGATATAATTAAACTGTATTCTTTTGCAACTGTTCAATTCACTGGTGGTGTATACTAGATTGCATTGTTTTAAGATTTACGTAGATGCTGCGTCAATGTTTTTTAACAGGCTGGCGTGCGCCAAAAGTCAAAAAAACACGTACCACTGTTATGTTTTGATCTATAATAAACTGTATTTTTTTGCACCTTTCAATTCACCTGTGGATATAGAATTGCTGGTTTAAGATTACGTAGATGCTGCGCAATGAAACAGTGCTGGCGTGCGCAAAAGTCAAAAATAAAACATGTAACTGTATGTTTTGATATAATAAAACTGTATTTTTTGCACGCCTTTCAATTCACCTTGTGGTGATTATAGAATTGCTGTTTTACGATTTACTTTTATGCTGCGTCATGAACAGTGCTGGGTGAGCCAAAGTCAAAAAAACACGAACTGTTCTGTTTTGATATAATAAAACTGTAATTTTTTTGCACCTTTCAATTCACCTGTGGTGAATATGAATTGCTGTTTTTGATTTACGTAGATGCTGCGTCAATGAACGGGCTGTGGTGCGCAACATGTCAAAAAACACCGTAATCTGTTTTGGTTTGATATAATAAACTCCGTTTTTTTGGCCCTTTCACTTCACCAGTGGTGATTATAGAATTGCTGTTTTAAGATTTACGTAGATGCTGCGTCCCTGACAGGATGGGTGCGCAAAAGTCAAAAAAAACACGTATGTTTTGTTTGATATAATAATAAATCGGTCTTTTTTGACCTTTCAATGTACCTAGTGGTGAAAATAGAATTGCTGTTTTAAGATTTCCGTTGTGCTGCGTCACATGGAACAGTGCGGGTGCGCAAAAAAAGTCAAAAAACACGTAACTGTATGTTTTTGAATAATAAACGGAATTTTTTGCACCTGTTCAAGTTCCACCTGTGGTGAATTTCGAATTGCTGTTTTACGGTTTACGTAGATTGCTGCGTTCAAATGAACAGTGATGGGTGCGCAAAAGTCAAAAATACAAACTCGTAACTGTTATGTTTTGATATAATAACGGTATTTTTTTGCACCTTCAATTCACCTGTGGTGAATATAGAATTGCTGTTTTTAAGATTTACGTAGATGCTGCGTCAATGAACCAGTGGTGGGGGGGGCCCTGGGGGGTGCGCAAAGTACAAAAAACAGTAATGTTATGTAGTGGATATAATAAACTGTATTTTTAGCACCTTTCAATTCACTGTGGTAATAATTATGAATTGCTGTTTTAAGATTACGTTAGATGCTGCGTCAATGAACGGGCTGGTGTGCGCAAATAGTCAAAAAACAGGTAACTGTGATGTGTTCGTAGATACACGTAATTGTGGCAACAAACAAACCTGTTGCTGACTACAAGAGTGCTGGTTTGTAATTTAAGTGCAAGGTGGAATAACAAAGTCAACCGGTGTAATGGGTAAAATTGAACACCTATCTGAAATGTATACTTATAATAAAAGTGGAGTTTTGCAGCTAACAAAGAGACCTGCAGTTACTAGAAATGATTTTATCCAATATAAGTTCAGGCTGCCCAATATCCAGGACATATTTCAATAGCAAACTGTTAATAATAAAGATATTCCACTACAATGTCTACACTAAGTCTTGGTGAACTTTATCCAGTGTTCTTATAGATAGAGCTTGTCTGTGTTCGGCCGCGGGGGCCCCCCCGCTCCCACCGCCGTAAATTTACAGTGGTAGATTCTGCTTTAAAATTCTCTAGCTAACTACATAAAATGTTCAAATCCCTAATCTAACTAAATTGGAAGGATCACAGCTAATAGTAGAGGTTTCTCTGTGCAGAAATAGACTAATTTCGCTGAGCTGTTTGGCCACAGGCAGAACGCAGGTCCTATCCCATGAGACGCTGAGAGACACTGAGGCTGAAACAGGAAACGCTGTTCTATGTAAAACGAGGTCATGTGATTTTTCCAGCCAATCGCAACCATACACATCCCAGTCATGACGTCGCACACACATCTCACCCTGCTCTATTCTGTAATCTGATTTGCTGGCCGCCAAAAATTACAGGAATGCGCCGAAAAAAGGCGCGATCTTAATAGATGATGCACAGATTTTAACCTTAATTATCGCATGATCTGGAAATTTCGATCACCATAAAAACCTTGCCGATTTCAACTTTGTCGATAAAAATCGCTCAACACTAATCATGTGCCAAGAGAAACCAGGCCGTTCTCAAATTAATTTGTCTCGGAGACCATCAATACAAAAGTCACTAGCTGTGGACAGCTCTGCGCACTGAGAACGACCAGTGGCTGGGTGCTAAGAACCTTGCTCCAGGCAAGGTGGTGTGCGACAACAGGAGCAATCTCTTTGCTGCCCTTAAGATTGGTAGACTTGCACATATCCCTTGCCTGGCATACGTCATGAACCTAGTTGTGCAGAAATATCTCAAGTGCTACCCGGGACTTGACTGTCTCCTGAGGAAGGCTTGAGGTCTTAGCTCATACTTCTGGTCTTCGCACCCTGCTTGGCAGCATCATCTGGGCCTCCCCGTTCAACGTCTAATGTGTGATGTGACAACACGCTGGAATTCCACCCTCCACATGCTCCAGCGATTGTGCCAGCAGCATAATGCTATTATGCAGTATGAAATTTTGCTTGACCTGACCAGCAGTGGTGCAGACCTCGGGGTCTTGACACATAGAGAGTGGAGACATGTGAAGGATCTCTGCACCATCCTTGGCAATTTTGAAGAGGCCACCAATCGGTCAATCGGAATGATGCCCTTGACAGCATGACCGTTGTGGTTATATTTTTACTGGAACACATGTTAGGCACCCTGTGGTAGCAGGTTCCCACCAGTGATGGAAGAGGAAAAGGAGGCGGACACAGAGCCTTACTTGCCAGAGAATGTTGACGACCCGACTGTTTCGCGATTGTATAGGTCTTCTTTAGGCAGTGTTTCGAGGTCGAGGGTGGGTGAAGGACAACAGGTAAGCTTACAGTGTTGAGCGCATGAAGCTATCCAGGGCTTTTGTGGCAGTCAGGATGAGGAAGTGGAGGAGGATGAGGAGGTAGAGGTGGACAGCACCGGTACTGATTACCGTTCAATGGTAAGAGATTGGCACAGATTAGAGGAGGAGGAGGAGTAAGATTCTGTTAGTTCCCCTCAACCCCAAGGCTTGGGAGATCACAGCAGCATCTCACACATGATTGCTACATTGCCTGCAATATGAACTACACATATTGTAATAAAAGGCAATAAAAATGAACAGCAAGATAAAGAGGCGGAGGGATCCTATTCGGTTTGAACTAGTTCTCTTGGCTGTGGCCTATTAACAGATTGCAGACATGGAGCAGTGAGCTAGTTCTTTGTGAGGACTCCATCTGCCGGATGAGGGAAGGGATTTCAGCGCTGACATCCAGCTTCGCTGGAGACTACACAGGTTTTTTAACATTTTTTTTTCCAGTAGTGCTTCATGCGCAAGCACCATTCCTAAGAGAAAGGTCAATGCTACTGATGCTGGTGATGACAAGGATGAGCCCAGGAGACGGTTGTCAGCTAAACCAGCTCCACTAAAAGCTAAACCAAAGTCAAAAAGACAGAGGTTACGGAACAGTCTGAGGACAAAAAGGTTCCCGCAAAGGGAAAGGAATGAAGGGTAAACAGACAGAAGAAGAAAGTAAGGAAGATCTGCCATCCGAAAATGGAGAGACAAAAAGTGATGAGGCCCCAGCATCCAATGGAGGAGACAAGGAATCCAAATCTGAATAATCTACATTTGTTTAATTCTTTTATCAGTGGTTCCTGTACCTCACTTGTACTAGTCAGAGGAATATTTTTATCAGCTATTTTGTAAATGCAAGTTTTTCAGTACTTTAATTCTAGATAACACATTTTTAAAATAGGATGGAATCCCACCTCGTCTTTGTTTTTGAGCTTTTTAAATTGTATTAAGTTTTTTGGAATACTATGCCCATTATATGCAGTTGTCAATTGTCAAGGAATTGGGACAAGGTGGTACCTAAGCGAGAGGAAAGGGGTGGGAGCCCGTTTTTTTTTCTGACAAATTTATATTTTTTTTCTTTCTTTGTGACCTAATGCCTTCTGCTGTCTTATTAGCAGATTCCCTGACATGGCAAGGGGATGTCAAAGCCCATTGTTCCTATGCTGGCTGACATGGATGACAATTTTATTTGTCTTAACATTTTAATTGTTCTCTGTACCCATATTGTCTTGCGTATAATTTTTCAAGCACAATAAAAAGAATCCCCTGTTGTTGGATTTCCCTCTTAAAAAAAAAAAAAAAAAAAATGAACAGCAATTACTGGGTGACCACCCTCCTTGATCCATGTTACAAGACAAAAGTGATCAATCTCCTTCCACCCACACAAATTGACAGTAGAATGCAGAAATTTGAGGCAGTGGTCATTGACCGACTTGAGACATCTTTTGCATCTTCTTCACATTCTAATTTCATAGTGGAACAACATCAGCAATGCGGCAGCATTAGAATGGCAAATAGCTGCAGCAGGCAGTGTGGCAGAAGCATACTGGATGACATTTTTCATTCGTTTATTACCACCAATGACTGCAAGGCAGGGCAGCATTCAGACACACAGAGATCACCTTAAGATCATGGTCCATGACTACCTGCTGCTCAACACCAATGTTTTTGCACTTAAACCACAGAAAATTTCTAGGGCTTACCTCCATACAACTTCTTATTCCACCAGAAAAGCACCTTGGTTCCTCCAGATGCAAAGTCCTCCTATGTGAACTGCACGGTCCACTGAATGGTTCCCGACCTTCAGAACACTCAAGTAGATAAGTAAAGAGTTGCGGTCCAGCAAACATAGGAATGAATGGACTTAATTTATTGATGCAGTAGGTACAGTGGTAAAAAACGTATCTACACGGCATACATAGCTAATGCACTTTGGGCATTTAGCATTGTGCCCTTGTTCAGAGCTTGAACCTGCCCTGTATCTGCTGCATCAATAAATTAAGTCCCTTCATTCCTGTTTGCTGGACCGCAACTCTTTAGTCTGGACCCATTCAACTTCTGGGTGTCCAAACTAGATGAATGGCCTGAACTTGCTCGACACATCATAGAAGTTTTATCTTGCCCAGCAGCCAGCGTTATCTCGGAACGCACATTCAGCACAGATGGCGGGGTGATAACTGACAAATGTATCTGTCTTTCCCCTGATAGTGAGGATCGTTTGACATTTATAAAAATGAATCAAGCGTGGAGCTCTGACCATTTTTTTTGCCCCAGTTGCCAATGTCACTGACCAGTAAACTGTAGCATGTCTTCTTGACAATGTGAAATACCCATTTAAACTACGCTACATCTCTGATGTTTGTAGTTTCTGTGCCTGTTGCTTCTAAAAATTGTATTCTACTGCTGCTAACAGCTAGATTTACAAGTCTAACACCTGAATTTATTTTGAAATATACACCTGTATGAACTTGATGTGCACTGCATACACCTCTTACTCCTCCACCATGTAGCCCTCCAAATCTTTATTTTTTAAATGCCTCCACCTGTACTACCACCAAATCTACTAAGTCCTGTTATGCTGACATCCTGTTATACAACGGCAGCCCAAAAACATCACTGCTCTAGAGGAGATCTGCATGGAGGAATGGACCAACATACCAACAACTGTGTGTGCCAACCATGTCAAGACTTACAGAAATCGTTTGACCTCTGTCATTGCTAACAAGGGGTATATAGCAAAGTATTGAGATGAACTTTTGTTATAGACCTAATACTTATTTTCCACCATAATTTGCAAATGCAAATAAATTCTTTCCAAATCAGACAATGGGATTTTCTGGATTTGTTTTCTCATTTTGTCTTTCATAGTTGCAGTCTACCTATGATATCAATTACAGGCCTATCTAATTTTTTTAAGTGGGAGAACTTGCACAATTGGTGGCTGACTAAATGCTTTTTTTCCCCGCTGTATATGTGGAACATAATAACGCACTGGTATATTTCAGCATTATGTGGACTTAAAATCTTGCAATATTACACTTTTTGGCGTTGAGTAAGATTTAGCAATAGAGAGAACTCTATTTCCTGGATATATATCTGTATAACAATGACACACTGTATATTTGAAAGGTATTTCACCCCCAAAACTGCCAAAAATGAACCTTTCTCCAGTCATCATTTTCTGCAACCAAGCACTATTTAAAATACATTTCTTTGTATAGGAGATTTGAGAACAGTACGTTATACAATTACTGAACACCCAAAACTGCAAAAATAAATTTTTCTTCAATCAGAATAATTTACAGCAAACAACCACCATTTCAAATACATTTCTTTCTATGGGAGATTGGATAACAGTCTGTTATGCAAGAACTCTACACCCAAAAGTTGAAAAATTTAATTTCTCTTCTATACGAATAATTTTCAGCAAGCAATCATTATTTGAAATAGAGTTCCTTCAATAGGTGATTTGCTAATGGTGTCTTCTGCACTAGCTGTACCCACAAAACAGCAAAATTCATCTATTTGGCCCTCAAGAAAATTTTCAAGGACCAACCAGTATTTGAAATACATTTGTTTCTATGGGACATTTGTTAACGGTCTCTTGTGGAAGAACTCTGCTTCAAACACTGTTCTTCTTGACTTCCAAAAATTTGCTGCAAGTATTTCTTTCTATGGAATAACTGTTAACTGTATCTTAAAGAAGAACCCTGGCAGCAACACTGCGACACAGATCTCTTCTTGAATCCCTATAATTTGCAACTAGCAAAAAGGATAAGAAATATAATTTTTTCCTATGGAATAGCTGTTGAACGGAGTACTATGGAAGAACCCTAGCAGCAAAACAGCAAATTACAACTGTTGTAGAATCCCTGTATTTTGCAAATAGGATTATAAATAGAATTTTTTCAATGGAATATCTGTTGAATGGGGTCTTATGGAAGAACCCTGGCAGCAAAACAGCAAATCACAACTGTTGTAGAATCCTTATATTTTGCAAACAGGATTAGAAATAGAATTTTTTCAATGAAATATCTGTTGAACAGGGTCTTATGGAAGAACCCTGGCAGCAAAACAACAAATCATAACTGTTCTGGAATCCCTATATTTTACAACTAGCAAAAAGGATTAGAAATAGAATTTTTTCAATGGAATATCTGTTGAACAGGGTCTTATGGAAGAACCCTGGCAGCAAAACACAGATCAACAACTGTTCTAGAATCCTATAATTTGCAAAATAGGATTAGAAATAGATTTTTTTCAATGGAATATCTGTTGAACAGGGTCTTATGGAAGAACCCTGGCAGTAAAACAGCAAATCACAACTGTTCTTGAATACCTATAATTTGCAAATAGGATCAGAAATAGATTTTTTTCAATGGAATATCTGTTGAACAAGGTTTTATGGAAGAACACTGGCAACAAAACAGCAAATCACAACTGTTGTAGAATCCCTATAATTTGCAAATAGGATTATAAACAGAATTCTTTCTATGGAATATCTGTTGAACGGGGTATTATGAAAGAACCCTGGCAGAAAAACAGCAAATCGCAACTGTTCTTGGATACCTATAATTTGCAATTCTACTAACCATGTCTTCTCCACTGGCTGTACCCCCAATAAAGCAGACATGCCCTTTTTGCACTCAGACTGAAGATGTGAAAGAAACAGGCAGCAACTTAGAACTCTCTAACTTTTCCTGTGTATAATTCCCTAAACTTACTGTTCCCCGCCCCTAACTAATCTAACTTGCGGCTTTTCCTTTCTAAAGTCGCTATGAAATGGGGTGCCTGGAAGCATTCAAGCATGGAGACACAGAGAGCAGTGTGTTCAGTACAGACAGTAAACTTGAAATGGCGTTCAACAGGAAATACAGTGTAATACATAGAACAGGGTCATGTGATTTCAGCAGCCAATGAGATCCCTACCACCTATTTACTTAATAAAAGAGTTAGGAATTGGTAGAGAGGTTCTGGAAAAGTGTGAGATCTAAGATGTTTGTGTCATTTCTGCAGGAACGAGTCGTGAGAAATCATCATAGCGATCTGGACTGGATAGAGAAGTCATAGAAGAAGTCTCCTGTGACTTACCAAATGTAACTGCATGGAAATACTTATATGTCTGTAGTACAACTGGTATCTACCCCCATATGGTCAATGTGTCAATGTAATGTATTATTCAGTCACTAAGCGATGATGATATGTGATGGTGATGTGGCGGCATTGTTTTGATCTTTGTATAGCGATATCATTTATAATATTAGTCTAGGTTTGGTCAGTAACAATACGGTGATATCTGGTCCTTGTATAGCGGTATGATGTGATCAATTATGACCGGTCTATAGCAGTATCATCCATAGAACATTGTCTTACAGCTATTTATATGGATTTCTGTATACATAATGCATTACTTTATATTAATATATCTCTATAACTGCAGTAATGCACCTGCTGTGTTGGCTCTGGTCTGCTGGAGGAGCAGGGCACAATTCTGTTAGGTGGGTGTGGTTAGAGGTCTATCCTGGTGTGATGTCACTTGTTTGAGTGTGGCCAGAGGCGTCACCTAATGTGATGTCATATATTTGGCCATGGTTAGAGGCATGGCCTGATGTTTCCCTCTTTGCAATCTCTAGAAGTTGGGAGGTATGCCTCACAGTAAGTCTATAAATGCTATTTCACTGCTCAATTATGCCATAACATATTTTCATAGAACATTCCAGGTTAATCCCTTAACCCCTTAAGGACCAGGCGTTTTTTTTTTTTTGTGACACGTTCGTTTTTCCCTCCTCGCCTTCTGAAATCCATAACTTTTTAATTTTTCCACCTACATAGAAACATGAGGGCTTTTATTTTGCGGGACAAGATGTACTTTCTAATGGTGTTATTCACTATACTATAGAATATACTGGGAAACCGCAAAAAAATTCCAAGTGGGACAAATTGTGAAAAAAAATGTATTTTCTCCATGTTTGCGGGGGTTTTACTTTTACGGCGTTCAATCTACGGTAAATATAATGGGTTCTCTGTATTCTACAGGTTGTTACGCATCCGCCAATACCAAACATGTACGGTTTCCGTTATGTTTTGGTACCGTACAAAAATTCCAAACATTTTCTATTTTTGAAATTTGTGACACGGCGCTATTTTGTGCGACCAATAACTTTTTTGTACTAACACCTACGGACGTCAGTGAGGGGGAATTTTTTGCGGGTTGAAGTGTACTTTTTATCGCTAGCAGTTTGGAATGCATGCGACTTTTTTTGATCATTTTTATTCCATTTTTTGAGTGACATAAAATGACCAAAAAACTTAATTTTGGTGTTTGGAATTTTTTTCTTCTACGGTGTTCAGCGTACGGGATAAATGATGTTATATTTTTATAGATTGGACTTTTTCGGATGCGGCGATACCAAATATGTGTAACTTTTTTATTATTTTAATGATTTTATTTGTAAAATGGGGAAAGGGGGGTGATTTGAACTTTTAATACTTTTTTTTGTACTTTAAAATTTTTTTTTTTTTTTTTTTTTACTGAAAACATTGAGGCCCCATGGTACTTGACCACTAGGGGGGCCGTTGTTAATAAACCTAAGCATTGCATAGGCAATGATTAGGGTGTACAAGATGGGGTTTCCCCATTTCCCTGTCTGCGGGGAAAAGGGGGGAAAACCCCGGCCAGGGAAAAGGAGGGAGCCTTTAAAAGGGGTCCCCCCCACCTGCCGGTCACGTATCGGCGCAGCATAGTGCGCCGGGGTGCGACGACGACGATCGGTGCGCGGCACCGATCGGCGAAATTCGACCCCGGCGCTGGCGGGGGGGTTTGCGGGCGATTCCCCCCTGAAACCCCCCTTAGGGGCCCTGGGAGTATCATACTCCCTAAGTCGTTAAGGGGTTAAACATATAAAGACATAAGTTGCCATCAATAGATTTATATATGGCTTGAGTAAGTGAGCATTAAGAGAGGATATAGACATGTTCAAAGTAGATCTGATTTTGGGAAATTTTTTTTGGGAAAACCCTGTCTGTGATTAAAAAGAGGGAGGAGGCCCTTTTACCCTTAAAATTACTTTTGATTGTTTTCCTCATTTTTCCTTTTTGCATTATCTCTATTTTTTAAGTTTTATCTGACCTAGTGTTTGGGAATTAGCAGTTATGATGTCTCCCATACAACATACACATGCACGTGCACACATACACACAGATATATAACAAAGGTTCTTAAATTAATTTGTTGTATTGATTTAAGCAAAGACTGAAAATTTATCCAATGATAATTTTAAACAAAGAGTTCTTGAAGCCCGGGGTGGGACGACCCTTTAAACAATTACTTAGAAAACAATTTTGCAAAAAATATGTTTTCTTAAAAACATTTCATATATTTTGTTTGGTTTTTGGGAATTGTTTTTTCTAACTTAAACAACCCAAGGCAAAAAGGGAAAAAAAAAGGGAGCAGTTTGATAGATGATTTATATGCAATACTATGAAAATATTATCAACGGTATCATATACCCCAAATAATTCCTTCATCAGACACAGTATAATGGAAGTTAAAGGGGCGTTTTTCCCAGCGTTTCCAGACCCAAGGGGACAGTTTCGATTCTGTTTGCTCCTTTTTCTCATTAAAATTTAAAAAAAACAGTGGCACACTTGGATAAGAAACTATAAAAAGGGACATAGGAATTTTGGAAAAGATTATTGTAACAAAATTTACATAAAAAAAAAAATTTGGGTTTTTGTTCACACTTTTGGCCAAAAACTGCTTAAGCCCACCCCTCAATTTCAAGGGGACTTCAAATTTCGGGTGGGCCCTACGCTTTTGTTCCCCTTCTTTTTTTCCCTTTTCAGACCAGCACACATCAGGGAGGAAGATCCTGCTTCAGAGCAACTACAATGTTTTAAAAAATGAGAAGGTGGGTGGGGTGCAAAAACAAAAGGAGGCAGCCCCTCCTACCCACATTAATCAAAAGGGAAAATTTTGGGTTTTTAATAAAAAAAAATTTGTTTAAAAAAGCACAATGCCATGGGGTGGCAGAAATTTAACCAAAAATTCAAATTCAAAAACGTGACACACATGTTTTTTA
This sequence comes from Phyllomedusa bahiana, assembly GCA_025379985.1. Lineage (NCBI taxonomy): Eukaryota > Metazoa > Chordata > Amphibia > Anura > Hylidae > Phyllomedusa > Phyllomedusa bahiana. Next base: position 1,615 of record JAODAL010003405.1, on the reverse strand, counting down.
ATTTGAATATGGTATTATTTCTGCCACACCCGTGTGCATTTGTGTTTTTTTTTAAACAAAATTTTTTTTATGTGCAAAACGCTTTTTCTGTCAGGGAAATGGCGGGAGAACATAAGTCGGTAGTGTGGCGGGAGTCGCAGGGTGTCGCAGTGTGAGGTTGGGGGCCAAACGGCCCCATTTAGACCACCCCCTTTGAGGTCCCAAAAAGTAGTGGCACGGGGTCACGGGTCGCGCGGAACAGTCAGTCAGTGCGGAGCTTGGTGGTAAAAAACCTACCCGACGATTGCCCGTTTTTTGAGAACACCCGAGGAGGGGGACATAATATATTTTAAATCTTTGAGCAGAAAGTAAAGCGTGAAAAGGGACCTAAAGTTGGCATACGGCCCCGCTCAACATCATGCAGTGTCCCAACGTGTTTAGTTTTGGTGGCCTCCTGTCCCAAAAGCTGCAGCACCAGTGGCAGCCTCCCATTTCAGGCAGTCAAGGCTTCACCCCTTGCTGAAGGACAATCCCTGTCTATTTTCATTCTACCTTCCAAATACTCCGCTCCTCGGCACTATTGTGCCAGCCCTCATTACCCAGCGATTGACAAGAGAAGCCCGTATGTGTCTACCATCCTAAGTGCAGAAGCTGACCCTGTCCTGTCCAAGTTGTTGTAGCAGTCCCCCCTTTTTTAAGTGGTGGACTCTGCACCCTTCAAGAACTGGCCCGGAAACTTGGCACTCATTTGCCATTTTTAAAGACATGGGTAGGGGCTCCTCTGGACCACCGCAAGCGGTGGTAGTGGCCACACCCGGGAGGGGGTTAAGTAGTCCCCGGTTTTTAACAAAGCCCGCCGCAAGGCGGATGGGTTTTTGGGCGGGGATTCTACCAGGTCGCTACCCTGGCGCGATGCTTGCAGGGAGCGAAAACAGGAGGTACCGAATCTTAAGATGAAATTTGTTTTGTCCCAAAAGGGAAAGCCAAAAGGTCAGGGAGGCGGCGGGGAGATTCGAGGTCAGGTAACGTAGCAGAAAGGTCGGGTACACAGGTGCAGGAACTGAGGCGGGGGAAATTGAGAACAGGAAACATATATTAACAGGGGGAAACTATTGAACAGGGGGAAACTGATGAAAGGAATAAAATATTAACAGGGGCAAATTTTGAACCGGGGGAAATTTATGAAAGGAATAAAAATTTTAACAGGGGGAAATTTTTGAAAAGAAAAAAGGCCATTAACGATTTTTGATGATCCAAGTGGACGGTTTATTCCCCGGGCGAACAAAGTCACACCGGGGGGGAAATTTCAATCAGGTTGTTAAGTTTATACCCATCGAAGACATTCTAAAAAGGGCAGGAAATTTGCATGCACTTCAGCCATTTTACACCATCAAGCACACCCTCATTTGCTGCAGCGGCAGACCCACCTCCCCCAAATAGGCTGATATGTACATTTCCCCAAAAGGGGGAATTCCAGCCCCCCATTGTTGGAAGACTCTATGAAAAGAGAAAAGGGATTAAAGGTTTATTAATGATCCCAAATGGACGGAGTCACCCCTGTGTAATTTTAATGTTGGCCCCGTGGAGCTCATGCGTGACACCTGCCGTTATGCTCAGGCCCCTTTTATGGGGACAC